>CM076576.1:906327193-906602597 GCA_034641835.2 Pinus albicaulis | reverse complement strand
ATTACCACATTTTACTCTACATAAGTTAACCTATGTAATGAAAATACTATTAGCATAGAGTAGTATGTCTCACCTAAGGGGATTCAATCCTTCTCTTGATAAAATAATAATAAATAATAGTAATAATCTAATTTTAAGGTCACAACATTGCCAAACACCAAATTTGATGTATGACCTCCCTTAGTTTCTTCGAATTTCAAGGATTGAGGAAGACATTCAGGGATGGTTGGAAGGTACCCTTAATTTTAGAGGGATGGGGAAAGTGGATGATAAAAAAATATTAAAATTTGAAAATATAGCTTAATTTTTTTTATTAAATATAAAAATTATGTTTTTTAGTATTTAAAAAAATAGTTCTGTTTAATGTAATTGATGTGTCATTGGAATTGATTTAGGGGATGTCCAAACATATCTAATATACTCAAGGGATGTTTGGGCAAATCCTTATTACACAAGGGATGTCCCACACATGTCCCTATTTTTTTAGGGAAACATCTTAAAGATGTTGGGACATCCCATGTCCTCAAGGACATCCACTACCATTCCCCATTCCCAATATTCGTATATTCATATTTATAGTGTAAGACATTGATTTCTTCTTTCAATTTTCTCAAGTAAAATTAGGAGTTTTGTTATATAAAATAACCTTCCGCTCCCCACAAAAAAAACAAATCTATTGTCCAATATTTAAAAAGCTACTTATAGGGATAAAGAAACTATTGACTTGATATAGCATGCCCATGGCCAACTACAATAATCCATAAGAATTATTTATAGGGGTGCATTTCAAATAGATCAAATGTTGAAAATAAAATATATAATTGAAAGTAGAGTGGTCCATGGTCCATATGGATAGGGAAGTTATAATATAACAATAATGTGGCCATTTCCACTGTGTTATATATTTTTCAACCCTATTAATGTAGTATTGATTACTAATTATTCATATAATAATATATCTAACACTTGAATATCAAATTTTAACTTGTCTAAATTATTATTTTAAAGAAAAGAAAGATGAAATATTTAATTAAGGGCCAAATTGTTAATGAAATCATTGATTCAACTAAGATCCAAGTTATAAGGTCAGACATTCTTTGAAGAGAAAATTGTCATTCTAATTTCCTAAATATAAGATACTATGACTACTTTGATGGTTCTTGCTACATCATCCACCTTGCTTTTAGGGTCTCAATGTTTCAAATAGTATTTGAAACATATGGCTTTATTTGCAATTTAAATGATCTAACCACCATAAATGCTTGAAATAGATAAGAAAAATATGTAGTTAAACTAATGGTTATAGATTATAAGTTGGCATTTCGCATTTCTTTCTTCTCGACCCTAGGTTCTCGATATTGATTAAAAGATATTGGGAGTGTTACCCCTCTTGTCAGTAGGGGTACATACATTTTTTCAAGTGTGGCATTCACCACCATTGTAATCCCAAGTTTACAAGTCAGAAGCCATGTAATAACCTTGTGAGGCCCTATATTAGGCATCCTAGACCTGTGTCTTATCAGTTTGATTATATACTTAGTTGTTTGGTTGGGCAATGCCCTATCGCTTGAAAGCTTCACCTAATAACTCGCGTCCCTAGCCAAATTGGAGGGATTTTGGTGGACTGTCTTGAGAACTCATGGTTTTATGGGAGTCTGCATTTGTAGGGGCGATCACCCATGTATAGGCCAGTTTAGCCCGCGTCAAGGTAAACCTATGTCCTTCTACATGGTTAGAGTCTTATCGAGTCTGTAGGTGACCTTGGCCTTGGTGCAGTATTCCTCATTACAGCTCTGACAACATGGTAGTCTCATATGACAACTTTCATGTTTCCTAAGGCAGTTCATGGTTCCCAATGCAAAATGGTCCATGTGGTCAAAAGGTTAGCCTAGTCTCATATTGTAGAGCATGAGGGGATAATTCCATGCCACATACAGGAGGGAGGGGGTGAATCAGTTTAACACATACATGAGTTTTTTAAATTTTTCATTAGCTAATTTACAGCTTCCTTTTATAATCAACCTTAGTATATGAACAGTCTTAATATATTGTAGCAAGTATTAAATTAATGTGACATCAAACTTATTATGAGAGCAGCAAACATTAAGCAAATTTGGTAAATCATCTTAGCACACAGGCAACACAGATAGAGACAGCAGATTTAAGTGGAAACCCATAAAGGGAGAAAACCACATCTTATTATTGTTGTGATGCAAAGGCAAGCTCCAGAGCCCTCTGCTGTTTTACAGGGCCTCAACCTGCGAGGAAGCTCAACCTCAGTGCACCAAGCTACAACTTGCAAGGAAGCTCCAACTCCCTTCAATTTGCGGGCACCAACCTACGGGAGGCTCCAACTTCTCGATCAACTACAGCGCGGCTATCAAGCTTCAACTTGATAAGGAGAAGCTCAACTTCCTCCAATTTATCAAAAGCATTTCTTTGAGTTACCTCAAATATCGGCTAAATTACAGCAACATCTCTTTACTTGCTCTTCTCTTCCTTATCTTCTCTTCCTCAATCTTATATTCTTTGCATTCTCTATCCTTACTCTCTCTAACCCCTTTGCATATCAAGGTGATGTTACTTATAGATATTTCCGGATGACTCTTTGTTTTCCTCTAGGAATTTGAAGTGAATAGTCCTGAATTTTTGCCTTCTGCCTCCTTCTTTCTTTTGTCAGCTCATTCAGAAAAATATAACAATATATATTAATTTCAAATTTACAGTGGTATTTTTTTCCTCCGGCGACTTTCCAATGCATCACAACAATATCAATAAATTAAAACATTTACATTCAATTACAATGAAAACTCTAGCTCACTCATTCAACCTCTTGGCTCGCTGTGCATTTGTCTTTTCTTTGACTGTGTTTGTCTTTTTTGTGACTGTGTTTGGGCCTTTCGGCTCTGATTGATTTCCTGCTTACTATCACAGTGTAACTACCATACGCCATACATATGTACTCACCAAATGAGCGTTATCAACATTACTAGATTGTGGCTTACATTAGACTCCTCAATCTTCACTATATCAATGTATTAAAGCTTTGTGCAACCCACATGCGTAGCCCTCTAATCATATGGTTCAACCATAGTATAATATTCTCACGCATACATATCAAACCACCAACTCTAACATTTGAAAGGTTTGGGCCCCACAGTTTTATAAACCCTTATTTTATATTTGTCGATGCGATGAATTAAATCATGGTTACAAACCTTTGAAAAACCCCATTACACAATGGTCTGTAGCTTATTAACAAATAAATGTTCCTGGCTTTATTATTTCACATTAACCATCGTATATTAACATGTAGCTCTAATAAATATAGATGTATGGCCACAATAGTTTTTAAAAACTCTATATAACCCAAGCTATACTTATTTGAATCAATATTCAATGAACCCAATTGCATATTCATTTACTTTCACCTCCATAATTTTGATAACTATAGAAGAGGGTCCCACATTTGCCAGCATGTTCATCAACCTTTTAATTAAATAGTCATATATGCCTTAATCCACGTATTAAGGTCCTATATAATTCCTCGATTATCTTTTACAACCAAAAGCTCGATAACTTATACATCCACTCATAATGTATAAAAGTCAATCCATATATGTATTTTGATTGTCTTTTTCACATTTTATAATACGCCCGCTCACAAATTCAAAATATAACATTTGGTTTTTATATGTATATATATATATGTATATGAATACATTATATACCAACAACCATATATATATATATATATATATATATATATATATATATATATATATATATATATATATATATATATATATATGTAGACTCCCCAATTCGAAAGATATAGTTTTGGCCCCACAGGATCTACCTTATCATCCGACATCCATTTTGTCATCCGACGGTTAGAAATACATCGCGTTCCAAAAACCAAATCGGGTGTTCATCCGACGACAATCGCATATCCAACATGCATGCATATTAATTCACTCTGATCGTGCAATAAGCTGGGCCCCGGTAGTTAAACTACCCCATACATTCGACGGTCGCTGTCTTATCGCATCAACTTTTGTGATCCGACGATGTATAATGAATTTCGCGTAGTTTTATTGTCTGAACTTTAAAGCTCAAAAAGGACGCGAAACTCGCGGTTTTCAAATACCGCCCTTCTCCACGTGTCCATCATAGAGCAATATTGCGTTCCAAACGTCGAAACAGCTTACCACCTATGAGGCAGTGCGAGACTGCCGGTTTAACTCCTCAAAACCCCTTTTCTGCTCGCGGTTCCATTTCTCCTTTCTCAAGGTTCCGCCTATTCTTCAATGCCTTATTATAAAGAATTCCGCCATCGTTCTTGTTTATTATTCCCGTTCTAACTTCTCCGTTGTTCTCCATTCTAATTGGCCCTGCTATAAAGAATTCCGCCATCGTTCTTGTTTACTATTCCCGTTCTAACTTCTCCATTGTTCTCCGTTCTAATCCTTGCCCTTCAATCTCGTGCTATCTAGAACCCTGCTCCATTGTTCCATTGTTTCGAACCCTCCTGTTCCATTGTTCCATTGTTTCGAACACTCCTGTTCCATTGTTCCATTGTTTTGAACCCTTGTCATTCAACTCTTTGGTGCTTCGTTGAGGCATACATCTGAAATGTATTATTCCCGTTCTAACTTCTCCATTCAACCAAAATCCCGATTATGCACAGATATAAAAAATGCCCACAGTTTCATTAAACAGAGAGTAAACCTTCTCAACTCACTCTTCAGTTGTCAATTAATCTTTTTGTTTGAAAGAAAATCCCCTTTCACACTACTCACTTCGAACCTCGAAATGAATCTTTTGTCACTGCATTTTCCTTAGCCTCTGCTCTTGTCCTTTGTTTATCTCTACCTCTGTATTCGTTGCCTCTGCCTCTGCCTTTGCTGCTCGACCTCTGCCTCCACCGCTTAACCTCTGCCTGTCTCTGCCTCTGCTGCTTCCTTTGCCATCAATGACAATATTTCCAACAGTCTCCCCCTTTGGCATTGATGGCAATACACTTCCTCTGCTTGCCTGTTAGGACCCTTCCTTCTATTGCTTGCTCTTCCTCCCCCTTTGACATCAATGGCAAGGGGTTACTCAATTTTTCAGTGTGCTTTGAACTCTCGCCCATGTTGTACTGATCTTGAGGACCTGTTTCATGCTTTCTTTGCTAGCTGATCTCCCCCTGGAATGATATTTTTCGTTTCTGTTCTCCCCCTGAATTTGTGCTTTCTCTTCATATCAGAGAGTAGCATCTACAGATGCTACCCCTAGTCTATCTCTCAAATATTCAAATGGTTCTCTAGCAAGAGGTTTGGTAAATATATCTGGTATCTGTTCTTTTGATGGTACATATTCCAGCTTTACTACCTTTTGAGCCACTTGTTCTCGGAGAAAGTGATACTTGATTGGTATATGTTTAGTTTTTGAATGAAGCACAGGATTTTTTGAAATACTTATAGCACTTGTATTATCACATTTTATTGAGATAGGTTCATCAATGCTTACCTTCATGTCTTGAAGGGTTTGCTTCATCCACATGACTTGTGTACAACAAGCTGCTGCTGCTATGTATTCTGCTTCTGCTGTAGATAGAGAAATAGATGTTTGTTTCTTGCTTAGCCATGCCACCAGACTTTCTCCTAGATAGAATGCACCTCCACTTGTGCTTTTTCTGTCATCCACACAGCTGGCCCAATCTGCATCTGTGTATGCAGTCAAAGTGAAGCTTTTGCCTTTTGGATACCAAAGTCCATACTGTGCAGTTCCTTGTAGATATCTGAATATTCTTTTGACTGCTAGAAGGTGATTTTGTTTAGGTGCTGCTTGATATATAGCCACAAGTCCTATTGCTAGCATGATGTCTGGTCTTGATGCTGCCAGGTACAACAGACTTCCTATCATGGATCTGTAGAGTTTTTTATCTATATCAGCAGATCCATCATCAGCACACAGCTTGCATCCCGTGATCATGGGAGTTGACATAGGTTTGCAGTCCTCCATTTTGAACTTTTTCAACATTTCTTTTAAGTATTTTTCCTGTGAGATGAATGTACCTGTGTTCTTTTGCTGAATTTGAATTCCTAAGTAGAAACTGAGCTCTCCAATCATGGACGTCTCAAACTCTGATTTCATCTCCTCAGCAAACCCTTTTGCTAGTTCGTCTTTGTTGCTTCCAAACATAATGTCATCAGCATATACTACAACAATCAGGAGTTCATTTTCATGGGCTTTTATGTATAGATTGCTGTCTACTCCACCTCTCTTAAAGCCGTGTTTTTGCAAATACTTATCCAGTCTTGAGTACCAAGCTTGAGGAGCCTGTTTCAGTCTATATAGAGCCTTCTTTAGTCTGCACACAGTCTTCTTTGTCTGTTAAAGAGAAACCTTCTGGTTGTTCCATGTAGACTTCTTCTTCTAGATCTCCATTCAGAAAAGCAGATTTTACATCGATTTGATATACCTTGAAGTCTTGGTAGCATGCAAAGGCCAGAAACATTCTGATGGCTTCCATTCTAGCTATAGGGGCAAATGTTTCATCGTAATCAAGTCCTTCGATTTGTGAATATCCTTTGTAGACAAGTCTGGCTTTATTCCTGACTACTTGTTCTTCCTCATTCATTTTATTTTTGAATACCCATTTTGAGCCTATGACATTTTTCTCAGTGGGTCTAGGAACTAGTTCCCAGGTATTGTTCTTCTCAATTTGGTCCAATTCTTCATTCATAGCATTCACCCAAGACTTGTCCTTGCTGGCTTCTTCAAATTCCTTTGGCTCTAATTGTGATAACATGGCTATGTATACCTCTTTTGTCTGTTCAGTTAGCTGCCTTTTTGTCTGGACCCCTACTCTCTTGTCTCCAATGATCTGATCTTCTGGATGGTTCTTCTGAGTGTATTTTGATGGGCTTTCGATCTTAGCTCAGCATCTTCTGTTGTCTTGCTTGTTTCATCATCATCTTGTTTTCTTCTTCATGGTTGTCTGATGGACTGCTGCAGTCTGTATCTCTTGTATTGTTTGGAAGTTCTTCATCAAATCTCACGTCAATGCTTTCTACTATTTTTCGAAGAGTCTTGTTATAGCACCTGTACCCTTTACTTTTGGAAGCATATCCTAGAAATATCCCTTCATCTGCTCTTGCATCAAATTTCCCAAGATTTTCATCATTATTATTTATGTAACACTTGCTTCCAAAGATTCTAAAATGTTTGATTGAAGCTGGTTTCCCATGCCATAGTTCATAGGGAGTCTTGTCACTGCTTGGCCTTTAGTGGGCTTTGTTTAGAATATGCACGGCTGTGTGTACTGCTTCTGCCCAGAAGGTTTGAGGAATATTACTCTCTTGCATCATGGCTCTGGCTATTTGCTGTACAGACCTGTTTTGTCTCTCTGCTACTCCATTTTGCTGAGGTGTTCCTGCAATAGTAAATTGTTGCTTTATCCCATGTTAATTGCATAGGTCAGCAAAGTCATAATCTGTGAATTCACCTCCTCTGTCTGATCTGATGCATTTTAGCTTTCATCCTGTTTGATTTTCTGCTAATGCTTTGAATATCTTAAATTTTTGCAGAGCTTCCGATTTATTCTTGAGAAATGCAACCCATGTCATTCTGGAGAAGTCATCTATTATCAGCATGAAGTAGGATTCTCCACTTGGAGTTTTAGTTCTTGTAGGTCCACACAGGTCCATGTGCACAAGCTGGAGTGGTCTTCTTGTTGATAACTCATCTTTGGCCTTAAATGATGTGCGGGTTTGTTTGCCCAATTGACAAGATTTGCATATGGTCTTAGAAGGCCTTTTTATTTCTGGCATGTCTCTGACAACTTTCTTCTTGCTTAGTCTGATGATGTGATCGAAGTTGAGATGTCCCAACCTTTTATGCCATAACCATGACTCCTAAAGTTTGCTAAGATGACATGCTTCATCTTCCTCTTTCACAATGTAAACATTACTCTCTATTCAAACTCCTTTGAGTAGAGTCTTACTTGGTGGTGCTTGATCTGACTTCACAATCTTGTGCTCTAAAAAGAACTTCAAAGCCTTTATCACACATTTGACTGACACTCAGCAAATTTGCTTTCAACCCATCTACAAATAGTACATCTTGGGCCTTTCCTCTGCCATTGTCTAGGCTGACTGAGCCTTTTCCTTTTATTTTTCCTGATTTATCATTGCAAAAGTAACATTGCCAGATTTCTTTTCATCAAGAGTTATAAACTTGCTTCTGTCTCCAGTCATGTGTTTTGAGCAGCCACTGTCCAAATACCACTGGCTTCTCAGGTCTTGAGAAGTTAGAGCCAAATCACATTTATTCACCTTTTTTATCCACTGGAAGCATCCTTTTGTTTGGAATCTTTTGTGAGATGATGAACTACATCTTCTGAGAGGACATTTGGAAGGCATATGTCCAACTTGATTGCATACACAACATTTGATCATAATTTTTGCAGAATTGTGAGTATGAACAAAATTTCTTTGATTCATAAACCTTCTTGAGGTGTTGAACATCAATCTTTGTCCATAATTTCTACACCCAGTGATTTTATGGCCAAATTCCTTACAATAAAAACAGTAACCATAGAAACTATTTGCATACTTGATGTAATGTTGTCTTCTCCATTTGTTTTCTTGAGACAGTCTCTTCACTGTTTGCATATTTTGCTGGTTTGAATTACTCCTCCTTGCATGAAAATATGCAGCAATGTGTCCCAGCTTGTGGCAGACATAACAGGTGGCATTCTTCATAGAAGGAAAGAATCTCCCTTGATGGCTTCCAAATTTCACATACTCAGGGGTATATGATCCTTTTTCTATTATCTTAGTATTTATTTCATTCTTTGTTACTAGAGGTTTCTTCTAATCTCTGTCTTCCTCATTACATGTTTCTTATTTTGTAGGAATTGTTTGAGCTGCTTCATCATTCCTTTTTGCTTTTACAAAAATAATCTCTCTGTTTTCCTTTTCTTTGCTTTTGCTTGATTCTCCTTCATAGCCTATTCCAGTTTTTATCATAGGAGATCTTTGAGCATCCAGAATTTTGTTCAACTTACTAGAGCTTGTTGTTTGAGAGGAATTTATGAACTTTTCCTCGAGCATTTTCTAATTTCTTTCTCGAGACATACAACTTCTTCTTCAACTTCTCTTGTTCTCGGTTTTATCCTTGATTTGCTAAGTAACATGTCTTCTATCTTCTTGGCTTCTTCAGCTCTACCTTGACCCGCATGAGGACTTACGAATTTTTGCTCTTCTCTTACAATACTTGAGAAGAATGTCGTTTTGTTTTTTGCACTTTCTGCATTTCAGCTTGAGTCTATCAATCTCTTCCAGAGCACTTCTTAGCCCCCCCTCAAGGTCGACTTCACCTTATTCTTCTTCATATTCTAGCAGGAGACCTTCAAGTTCTTCTATAGGCATCAATATAAATTCAGAGGTTCCATCTTCACTTGAGAGTTCATCTGGATCTTTAGATGTACTGCTATCTTGTTGAGCATAGAAGGATTTTCTGCTGAACTTCTTTCCTTTCTGCCAGTTATTTGATGTATTTTTATCTGACTCTTGAGCCTGATTCCTTACTTTCTTATGAGGACACTTAGTAGCATAGTGTCCAACTATTCCATAGTTAAAGAATTTGAAAGGAAGTTTACCTTTGTATTTACCTGAGCCTCTATCCAATTTCTTGACAAATTTTGCTTTTTCTTCATCCGAGCAAGAGCATATGTCTTCCTCTTCTTATTTATTCTTTTTTGTTTTAAGGTTGCTTTTACTCCCTGCGTGCCAGCTATGCCTTAGGAACTCTCTCATATCTTGTTAGATTTCCAAGTATACAGTTCATGGTCAGAGTCTCCCAATCATTGTTCTTCTAATGAGACACCTTGGGATTAAGGCTGGATGGTAAAGGGGTTAAGGCTGGATGGAAGAGATCTTAGAGAATCTTTTGCACACAATTATACTTTTGGTATGGTTTCTCAAGTGCTTTCATATTGTTAACAATTGCAAATTTTAGGAAAGATGCCAGCATCTTCATCATCATTCATTTTAAATTTTTAAGCTAGGCTCCTATGGCAAGTTTAGCGAGTCTTTACCTTTTTATTTCCCTCCCATGGATATTCTCTAGGTGTCCCACATATCTTTAAGCGGTTTTATTGTGCGTTATTTTGATAAATTCAGCCTCACAAAGTCCACTTAAGATTGCATTCATGGCCTTTTCATTTGCTACAAATTCTTGTTTAGCTTCTCTTTCTGGGTCAGTTGTCTTTGGGGCATATCCAAATTCTAGAACAACCCATACCTCTATTCCTAGAGACATTATGTATGCTCTCATTCTGATTTTCCAGAAGGCATAATTAGCACCAGTGAAGAAATGTGCTTTATTGTTTGAGCTTCCTTCTTGACTAGCCATCTTAGAGGCCTAGGATCTCCTTTCAGTGGTTAAACTGGTATAAAAGGAACCTGCTCTGATACCAATTGTTGAATTCTTAGTTAAATTGAGAAAGGGGGGGGGTGAATCATTTTAACACATACATGAGCTTTTTAAATTTTTCATCAGTTTATTTACAGCTTACTTTTATAACCAAATTTAGTATATGAACAGTCTTAATATGTTGCAGCAAGTATTAAGTTAATGTGATATCAAACTTAGTATGAGAGCAACAAACATTAAGCAGATTTGGTAGATCATCTCAGCACACAGGCAACACAGATAGAGAGCAAATATAAGTGGAAACCCATAAAGGGAGAAAACCGCATCTTATTATTGTTGTGATGCAAAGGTAAGCTCCAACTCCCCCTCACCACTGTTTTTCTGCAGGCACCAACCTATAGGAGGCGTCAACCTCAATTCTGCAAGCTACAACTTGCAAAGAAGCTCCAACTCCCTTCAATTTTCTGCAGGCACCAACCTACAGGAGGCTCCAACCTCAGTCAACTACAACTGACAGCTATCAAGCTTCAACTTGATAGGGAAGCTCCAACTTCCTCAATTTATCAAAAGACATGTTTGTTGATTTACCTCAGATATCAGCTTTGTTCTGTAGCATCTCTTTCTTCTCTTCTCTTCCTTATCTTCTCTACCTCAATCTTCTATACTTTTCATTCTCTATCCTTATTCTCTCTAACCCCTTTGCATATCAAGGTGATGTTACTTATAGAGATTTCCTGATGACTGTTCGTTTTCCTCTAGGAATTTGAAGTGAATAGTCCTGACTTTTTGCCTTCTTCCTCCTTATTTCTTTTATCAGCTCATTCAGAAAAATATAACAATATATATTAATTTCAAATTTACAGTGGGATTTTTGTTTTCCTCCGAAGACTTGCCAATGCATCACAAACAATGTAAAACAGTTAAAACATTTGCATTTTCAGTTACAATGAAAACTCCGGCTCACTCATTGACCTCTTGGCCTGGGTGCGCATTGTCTTTCTTTGGCTTGTATGTCTCTTTTACGTATTTGTGTTTAGCCTTTAGAAACACGATTGATTTCCTGCTTACCGTCGCAGTGTAACTTTATCGCCATACATATGTATTCACCCAAGACAGCGTTATCAGCATTGCTAGGCGGGTGGCTTCGTTAGACTCCTCTATCTTCTTTATCAATGTATTAAAGCTGTGCAGCACATCACTTGATACCCTCTAATCCTTGTGACCAACTATAGTATAATCTTCTCACGCACTTTATCAAACCACCAACTCTAACATTTGAAAAGTTCGGGCCCCACGAGTTTATAAACCCTTCCTTTATATTTACCGATCACGATGAATTAAATCATGGTTACAAACCTTTGAAAAACCCATTACACAATGGTCTTGACTTATTAACAAATAAATGTTCCTGGCTTTATTATTTCACATTAACCGTCGTATATTAACATGTAGCTCTAACAACTATAGATGTCCGGCCACAACAGTTGTTAAAACCTCTACATAACCCAAACTATACTTATTCGAATCAATATTCAATGAACCCAATTGCATATTCATTTACTTTAAACTCTGTAACTTTGATAACTATAGAAGAGGGTCCCACATTTGCCGGCATGTTCATCAACCTTTTAATTAAATAGTCATATATGCCTTAATCCATGTATTAAGGTCCTATATAATCCCTCGATTATCTTTTACAACCAAAAGCTCGATAACTTATACATCCACTCACAATGTATAAAAGTCAACCCATATATGTATTCCGATTGTCTTTTGCACATTTTATAATACGCCCGTGCACAAATTCACAATATAACATTTGGTTTATATATATATATATATATATATATATATATATATATATATATATATATATATCAATACATTATATACCAACAACCATATATATATATATATATATGTAGACTCCCCAATTCGAAAGATATAGTTTTGGCCCCACAGGATTTACCTTATTATCCGGCATCCACTTTGTCATCCGACGGTTAGAAATACATCGCGTTCCAAAAACCCAATCGGGTGTTCATCCGACGGCAATCGCATATCCAACATGCATGCATATTGATTCACTCTGATCGTGCAATGAGCAGGGCCCCGGTAGTTAAACTACCCCATACATCCGACGGTCACTGTCTTATCGCATCAACTTTTGTGATCTGACGGTGTATAATGAATTTTGCGTAGTTTTATTGTTCGAACTTTAAAGCTCAAAAAGGACCCGAAACTCGCGGTTTTCAAATACCGCCCTTCTCCACGTGTCCATCAAAGAGCAATATCGCGTTCCAAATGTCGAAATAGCTTACCACCTATGAGGCAGCGCGATACTGCCGGTTTAACTCCTAAAAACCCCTTTTTTGCTCGCAGTTCCGTTTCTCCTTTCTCAAGGTTCCGCTTATTCTTCAACGCCTTATTATAAAGAATTCCGCCATCGTTCTTGTTTATTATTCCCGTTCTAACTTCTCCATTGTTCTCCGTTCTAATTGGCCACACTATAAAGAATTCCGCCATCGTTCTTGTTTACTATTCCTGTTCTAACTTCTCCATTGTTCTCCGTTCTAATCCTTGCCCTTCAGTCTTGTGCTATCTAGAACCCTGCTCCATTGTTCCATTGTTTCGAACCGTCCTGTTCCATTGTTCCATTGTTTCAAACCCTTGTCATTCATCTCTTTGGTGCTTCGTCGAGGCATACATCTGAAATGTATTATTGCTGTTCTAACTTCTCCATTCAACCAAAATCCCGATTATGCACAGATATCAAAAAGGCCCACAGTTTCATTAAACAGAGAGTAAACCTTCTCGACTCACTCTTCAGTGGTCAATTAATCTTTTTGTTTGAAAGCAAATCCCCTTTCACACTACTCACTTCGGACCTCGAAATGAATCTTTTGTCACTGCATTTTCCTTAGCCTCTGCTGTTGTCCTTTGTTTATCTCTGCCTCTGTATTCGCTGCGTCTGCCTCTGCCTCTGCTGCTCGACCTCTGCCTCTGCCTCTGCTGCTCTACCTCTGCCTCCACCGCTTAACCTCTGCCTGTCTCTGCCTCTGCTGCTTCCTTTGCCATCAATGACAATATTTCCAACACCTTGATGCTTTAAATAAGCAAGCACAACAGTCAAGTGAGAGGGTAATTCCACAGCCACTTCCTAGAAAACATAGGAAGGAAAGCGCTTTACCTACAGAGGCCGAGAGCAGTCATCAAGCTGCTGCAAAAGCCACTGACCACCCTAACAGGAGGCGTACACGGCAGCAAACAAAAGTCGAAGAGAACAATAAAAAATGAAACAATTGCAGAAATTCAGCGTGCAACAGAATACTGTAAGAGGCCACGAACAAGGCCTACAAACAAATTGAGGTTGGGCTTGAAAGGCAAGTTAAATCCCAAACTGAAGGAACCAATTGTGATTATTGATGAGCTCTTAAACATAAAGTGAAAACGTAAATAGAAAAAGGTAGTGCAGGAGGAGCGATGTAATAAAAAACAACCCTCAAATCTTCTTGGCAGTAAGCAAAGAGACAATATTTAAATCGAAAGATGTGAAGATCGAGTTTATAATGCAAAATTTCCCTAGAATTTCATGATTTTCTCGATCGAATTTAAAAACTTCTCTATATTCTTAGGTAGATCATGAGATTGGATTGGTAGTGAAAAACTACCTAATGTTAACCGATGTCTTCTTTGATTTTGAACACTAGCCATCATTCTAGGTGGTGACTGTCTTGGACTGATTTTGGGAGAATTTTATGGACATTGTCTTTGAGTAGATTTATAAGAACGTTTAGGACTACTCTTACATGATTCACTTGGAAAACCTTGAATATATATATATATGTGTGTGTGTGTGTGTGTGTGAAAACTACCTAATGTTAACCAATGCCTTCTTTGATTTTGAACACTAGCCATGATTCTAGGTGGTGATTGTCTTGGATTGATTTTGGGAGAATTTCATGGACATTGTCTTTGACTAGATTTATAAGAATGTTTAGGACTACTCTTACATGATTCAATTGGAAAACCTTGAATATATATATATATATATATATATATATATATATATATATATACAACCTACTGTAAAGGAAGGTGCAGGGCGATGGTAGGAGGATTCTATTTAAAACAAAACAAAAAATCAGTCCGAACAACTTATGCCACAGTAATTTTAATGAATCACAACCGCAGTAGGAAACATAAACGCTGGGAAAACAAGCCGGCCAACCGAAACTTAGCATCTAACAACAAAAAAGAAAACAGAAAACTGCACAGAAGCACAGAAAAAAAAGCTTCATCCTTTCATTAATAAAAAGATTAAGTACAATGTCTTTTTAATTTATCTGAGAGTTCTGCTTCTTCCATCTATTTTCTACCCTGTAACATCCCTTTTCCCATTTATCCTATAGATCACCCAAAAAAAACCACTAATCCTACATCAGCACAATATTTCCATCCTTCACATTTCACAAAATGTCCATTTTACAAAAACTAAAAACTATTTGTGTCTTTCTATTTTCCAATTGTTTTTACCCAGTTCCATTACTTTCACCCAAAAAAATCTGTTGCTTTCAACCATTGACTGCTGAGCTTGCTTCCTTTTCTAAGAGTAGCTGATTGTCCTCCTTTTTCCTTTTGCAAATTTGCTAAAGAAGAACTTTAGTCTTTCTTTTGCTATCCTTCTCTTCTATAGTATATTCGCCATCCAATTCTATTCTCGGTAGATGTGTTGGAAATGAATGTCCTAGAATTTGCTAACTAACAATCTGATGCTTTTCATCCAGTTCCTTAGAATTGGAGGGTCAAAATTGGTGTATTCTTTGACCCAGTCTATGATTCTTTTAGCATTCCCAAATATTTTAACCTTTTTTATCTTAAGCCATTTGGCCTCAAAACACCCCTTTAAGCAATAATTTCTGCTTTATTATTTGAACCCTGTCCTCCCTCTCTCACCAGAAATAAAAATATATGTCTTGTTCCATATAAATTACTGCACCACATCCACAAGACTTCCTTCTGCTTGCTCCATCAAAGTAGCCGACTGGAAAAGATTACCACATTACCCTGTATTTTCATGTCCTGTGCCTAGAAACCCTTAGATCTTTTCCAATTTCATTGTAGTGAGTGATGGACCCTATGATATTTTCCCTTACCTTCCCTCACCTTTGGTAAAAAATAAGAGCATTTATGCTCTTCCATATTATCCAGATTATAATGAAGGGAAGATATTTTTGCATTTTGTTTATGCTAGCCATACCATACCTCAAAACATACACTGAGAGAATGATGGTTCCCTACCGATCTAGATTTCAGTAGTTCCCTACATCCCTCCCATACCTCCTTTCTGGCATGTGTGCATGTTAGTAATTAATGGTTGGTGTTCTCAATTTCCCCTCTGAAAATCGGACACATGCCTGATCTATAATATTCTCTTTTTTTAAATTGTTCCATGTAAAAATTTTGTCTACCCAACAGAAGCACTAGCATATACAACATACACAAACAGAGACAGACCTTCCAATAAGGAAAGATTAATCGGAAAGCACAAACAGTGCAAGTAATATTGAAGATACAAGAAATTGAATGAAAACTTCAAAGTTCCATCAAGATTCTATGATCTCGATGCACATTACAGATAGAGATGATCCCAATCCTTCCATCCTTGGACCTTTATCCCATCATAATTGCATCTTCATCTCATCTTTCTGCTTTGACCAGACAACCTCTAAAATAGATATTTGACATTCATATATGACATAACAATAAATAATAATACACAATTTAGGTAAGTGGGTTATATCACTCAATTTAATCAACTAATTTCAAGGTGAATATTCCTGAGAATTAATGTGCTTTAGTCCAGTAAAGCCCCTCTTCATTAGGAGTACATGTACTCTAGCATCTGCAGCATTTCCATTGGTTCCATTCAAGGAAACCCTAGATGTGATTGTGACAATCGTCGATTTCTAAGAACTTTCTCACGAAAAAAATTAGTAATAGCACACAATTTCCTCTAGATATTATAGGCTATAGCCTTCTTGGCTTTCAAGTAGCAAATTATTCTATAAAATTATATGAAATTATTAAGAATGAGATTATACCCTGCCATTCCAGATTAAACAGATATACAATTTCTCTTTATAATTCATCGTTTTATAGCATTAATAGGCTCTGGAGCTCCTCATCTGCAAATTATATTATTAATTGAAGTCCTGAACAGATTGGAGTTGAACAGTCTGTGAAGATTGGAGTTTTACAAATGCAAATTTCTAGAATTTCATGATTTTCTGGATTGAATTTTTGAAAAAACTTCTCTATATTCTTAGGTAGATCATGAGATTGGATTGGTAGTGAAAAACTACCTAATGTTAACCGATGCCTTCTTTGATTTTGAACACTAACCATGATTCTAGGTGGTGACTGTCTTGGACTGATTTTGGGAGAATGTCATGGACATTGTCTTTGACTAGATTTATAAGAATGTTTAGGACTACTCTTACATGATTCACTTGGAAAACCTTGAATATATTATGGATTCATCCAAACTTAACCTTATGATTCTTTAATGTATGATAAATGATGCAGGGGCATCTAGAACAACGAGCAACGTGATGGGTTGATCACATGTTGTGGCTAATTAAGAATTAGAAGACAAATGCTTAAGCTGAATTTTAATTAATTAATTGTACATATGTAATTATTGTTGTCAAATTCTGAGTTTAAAAAGGGAAATGTGGCAAGTGATCCTCCCTGCGTGGAGATCAAGCCATGTAGTTAGATTATTTAGTAAAAATAGATTTGAGAGATTGAACGAAAAACTAATTTAAGATTCTGTTGAGTGAAAGAAGGAGTTGAATAGGTAATCTAAGGAATAGTGAAAGATTTCTGGGATTTGAACTAATTTAGTTCATAAATCCTTTCTTGTATAAATTGTAAGATTCGGGCAATTAGAGGAGGGAGAGGAATAAGAGCAAGTTATTTGATACAAATAATTTAGTTTTAAAGCCTACGGGCTTGGGTAGAAAAGGGGATGAAGGCTATGTAATGCATATCCGGCCAAAATCCTGATTGTAAGAACAAGTTATTGTATTTGTAGATTTTTTGATAAATGGAGATTTGATTGCAGAGAGCTTTGTTTCATTCTGTTATGTATTGAGAATCTGTATATGATTCTATGTGGTATAATTCCCAATTGAAAGATATCAAATGAATGAATTTTGAAGTGATTAGAATTGCAAGGGTTATAATTATTTGATTTCCGTGAGAGATTTACTTATTCTCTAACTGTTGTCTTTCTGGGTTCTAGAAGCTGGTCCCATTTCATCTATGATAAGAGACCAATGAATTAGAAGTTTATATATGTTTGATTTAGATCCCTTTAGGATCGAATGAGGAATCAGAACATGGAAGAGTCAATTTTTGGAATGAAATGATGAAAATTTGAATGTAGGGCATAATTACAATTGAACCTGAAGATTGAAGAACTAGAAGAAATCGAGGAGTTCTGGTTTCTTTGGCTCGAGATCAGAAAGCGATTTCCAGGAAGGTTTGAAATTTAGTTGGAACCATAGTTCCATTCAAACCTCAAGTCGAATGAAAACAGAATGATGGAATTGAGTTCAAATCAATGTTGGAACAAAGACTAATGGGATCGTTGTTAAAACTATGACAGAGGAGTATTTTTCTGATTATCAGAATTGCGGTAATATATTGATTCACATCAATACAACGCAAGGTTCAAGCTTAAATGGCCGAAAACCGCGTAGATTAAAGGCAATGGGAGTTGGAACTGTGAATTGAGATGGAACAGTGAAAGGGTTTTGATACCTGGAAACATATGCCTTGGAACCATGAGTCAATGGTCAAGAGCGGAACCGGCAGAGTGAAACAGTGAAAGCGGTTTGAGAAAACCGTTAACTGGTTTTCGCGTAGCCAAATGAGGGTAGGTGGTAATTTCCAAATCGAACGCGATATCAGCTAACATTTGACACGTAGCAAAGGCAGAATTTAAAAACAACTTTTGTCGCGTGCGTTTGACACATTAAGGTTTGTGAGATTTTGTTGGGCGATAGTCGTTGGATTATCAAATGGAAGCATGGTGATGCGTCGACCATCCAATGAAATGAATGGTGAAGATAAGTTGATAAGTGTGGGACCGGATAGTAATAGATGTCAGTGTTTTTTTTTAAACAAATTCAGCACTTGCAATGGAAATGAAATATTAAATGGAGGCTCGAACATAAGGTATGTTACAACCTTTGATAAAAGTTGCCAGGTCGAAAGTATCAAATGGATGATGATTGGTAAAAGTTGTGGCAAAGTTATGTTTTGGATTTTAATGCAAAGTTGGACCTTGAATGAATAAAATATTGCATTGGTTCCAAACTTTAAATGTGTGAATGGTACCCTGGATTTTAATCAAAGCCCAGTTGTGATTAAGCGAGGTTCAATTCCGCTTCAAAAGTATTCAAGGTTTAAAATAATGTATGGTTGGATCTGAAGATTTGCTTTGGTTTTTAACCAATATGAATTCAATATATTTATGAAGTGGGTTTATGGTATGGTTTCAACCATAGCAATATAAAAAAAGAATAATGCTTATGCCTTTAATGTTATATTTTGAACTAAGGTCAAGGTCGAAATGGAATAGTTTCCAATTATGAAGGTTAACCTTGACTGAGATTTGTTTGGGTTTTAAGTTGAAGAGAATTGTATAGGCAAATTTTGGGTTTGCCAGCTTGGGCTGCCATCAATAAATGTTCCCAATGGAAAAGCCATGGTCTAGAAATATGATTGTAATTGCTTATATTCAGTTTGTAGTTTTCTTTCCTTGCAATATTTTTAATGACCACTGAAATCTGGAATTTAAATAAGCAAAATATTTTCCTAAGAACCCGCGAGGACCTCCATTGAAGACAGTGAATTTTGGAAAAATGGCGTTATTGAACCATCTCTCTGGTTTGAAATCCATACAGTCATTTCCCCATCTCTCTGGTTTGAAATCCATACAGTCATTTCCTTTCAATCTGGTTTCTTGAATGCAAAAACATAAACACACAACGAGTCACAGAAATGCAAAAACATGCATACACGATACAATCATTTCCTTTCAATTTGGTTTCAATCATGAAAGGTTGAATGCAAAAACATAAACACACAACGAGTCACAGTAATGCAAAAACATGCATACACAATAATTAATCCAGCGAAAACATCAACACATGATAAATTCTCTGATAATTACCAGGAAGCAATGCAGTGGCTCTGCTCCGAATAATGGATTCCACTTCTCCCTGGAAACCCTGGTGCAACCGAGCACAATGCAAATTGACAATGAAAACCTCGAGCACGATGAAAACTGATTATGAAAATGCGTAGCTGATGAAAACGCAGCATTAAATTCAGGTAGGTGGTTAGGGGTCGTGGGGGTGGTGGGTGGGGAAGGAGCGGCGAGTGGCGGAGGAGGGGCGCTCACGGAAGGAGTGGCGGAGGAGGCGCGAGGTGGTGGGGTCCGCTAACACCGTTGTCCCGAGCGTTTTCAGTCTTCGTCATTGTTTGGAGCTTGGGGTTGCGCGGGGTCCACATCGTGCCAGAGGGAGGGGAGGTCGTCGGAGCTGGGCGATCGGGAGCTGTCACATCAGCTCCCGATTCGTAGATCAAAAGACAACTCCGTTCAAAACCGGAGAAACATCGCCTCCTGTTCCTGTTCGAAACCTGAATGTATTTTTTCCTGCACATTGAATCAGTGTTCAGAATTCTCCGCTCGACTGTTCAGAACGAACAATGTATAGTTATACTAGCTGGCTTTTCTGTGGAAGGTCGCTATAGGCGATGAAGACAACGATTCAAACCCTACCAGTCGGCACTCAACTTTATACAAATGCCAGGCTCGCTTGCTTAAAACTTTCTGTTCTCTATGACGCTGAAGTTGCTCTTATAATCTTCTTTGAAACAGGCAGGAGTTACGAGTTTGCAAGCCACGACAAGT
Source organism: Pinus albicaulis (assembly GCA_034641835.2). Lineage (NCBI taxonomy): Eukaryota > Viridiplantae > Streptophyta > Pinopsida > Pinales > Pinaceae > Pinus > Pinus albicaulis. The sequence goes on along the minus strand of CM076576.1, from coordinate 906,582,178 downwards.
GAGTTGCATTCAATACTTTCATGATGACCGATCCATTTCAATACCATATTTTTATCTGTGCATTTACTTATCAGTAAATTGATGTTTGGAATTAATCATTACAATTTCACTGTCAAGAATATTATTCAAATGAGTATGTCAGGATGTCTGTCTTTCATCAAAATATATAAATCTATGGGTCCATTTCAATACCTCTTGTGAGTGTAAGCATATGCCCGGTAGAAGTGTATAGGATACCCAGGGCTGAAGGGGGCAAAGGAAACCCAAAAATATCCCATGATAGTAACTTTAAACTTATTGCAATGAGTTTTCTAATTGAATTTGATTCTATAGTGCGCACAGGTTGCAATAGATTTTATGGGAAGAGGATTTTTGTGTAATGTTGGAACTTGGAAATTAGATTTTCAATTGTGTATGGACAGTAATGGTTGGAAATTTGAGGTGATGAGTTGGTGGTTGTATAATTCTGAAGTGAAACCTTTGGGTGGAAAATAAATTTGCAAAAGTGTGATAGTGTATTGGAGATACGGTCAAATATCGATGAGCAAATTGGAAGAAGGATGACAATTTTTGGTTGTAGAAAAACCTGAAAGGAGTGATGGGAGCAACAAGATGTGTGTGGCAATTATGTTTCATGGGAAGAAGAAGATGGGATATTGGAGAAGAGACGAGATTAGGTGCTTATAGCTAAATTTTTCATCTTATGCAAAGTTTCTAAAATGAATAGAATTGGAATTTTGGTTGTTGTCTACTTAAAGAAAAGCTGGGAAGCAGAGTAGCATGCATTAGGATGTGATAACAAAGAACAAGAGGAACAGGGACAATGAAAGGACATGTTTTTTCTAAAAGGATGGGTACGAAAATTCGTCATGGAATCCATAGGGCTAGACAAATATAATGTTTTATGTTGGCAGAAAGGTAAGATAAGAGCAGCGAGAGAAATCAGAACTAGAGATGAGAGAAAGTTCTAGGAGGCAGCCAAAAACTGGTCATTTTCTTTCAAAAGGAGAATATAAGATATTGTTTGGGATTCAATTGTTACTTGCAAACCTGCAAAGTTCATATTCACATAACCATGGCTAGTAGAGACATTTCGATGTTTCCAGATTTGAGACATTTCGGTGTTTCTAGATTTGGGATGAATTATGATAGTTTATATTTTGACATGGGAATCTCAACATGTGATAGGAGCAACAAGATGTGTGTGGCAGTGATGTTTCATGGGAAGAAGAAGCTGGGCTATTGGAGAAGAGAAGAGATTAGGTGCTTACAACTAAATTTCAAAAATGAATAGAATTGGAATTTTGGTAGCTGGGAAGCACATATCAGTGCTTCGCATAGCAGCATGCATTAGGATGTGATAACAAAGAACAACAGGAACAGGGACATGAAAGGACATTTTTTCTATAAGGATGGGTGAAAATTCGTCAAGGAATCCATATGGCTAGACAAGTATAACGTTTTCTGTGGACAGAAAGATAAGATAATGGCAGCGAGAGAAATTAGAGCTAGAGATGAGAGAAAGTTCTAGGAGGCAGCCAAAATGATGGTCATTTTCTTTCAAAAGGAGAATATAAGATATTTTTTGGGATTCAATTGTTGCTTGCAAACCTTCAAAGTTCATATTCACATATATTCACATAACCATGGCCAGTAGAGACATTTCGGTGTTTCCAGATTTGGGATGAATTATGGTAGTTGATATTTTGACATGGGAATTTCATAGCATATGATGAATAGAAAGGACTGGTATCTTCCTCTTGTTGAAACTAAGTCCACTATAGAGACATGTAAACAAGACAAAGTCACAAAACTCATTCCACGTGGTTGAGGGACATAGGATGTACAACTGCAAATAAGTATAAATTTGTTTTGTGTTAACCGGATTGTACCAGTATATTTCACAAGAATAGAAAATTTTGCATGTAGAAGTATATTTCACAAGAATAGAAAAGTTATTATATTGGAACCAACCAAGATTCAACTATGACTGGACTAAAATCGGATGAAAATTTAGGTTGAACAACTAGTTGACTAAAAGTACACCCAAAAAAATGAAATTTTTAAACATATATGTATTTATTGATGTGCATTAATGTTTTTTTCTTTTCGTTTGCATGATTTTTCAGTTTTTGGAGATGATGTGGGAGCAAGTTCTTTTAGGGCCACTGGAAAATAGAATTATTTGAACTAGATGAACTGGTCAGCCAAACCTTATAAATTCAAGGGAACCGACTAAACTCTGGTACGGAAACCAAATCAGCCCCTCTTCTATGTGACAGTCCACAACATCCAAGTTCAATCCAGTCCCACCAACAACAGTAAAAGGACAAAGAGAACAGAAATATTCTAGTTTCAGCAGTGAAAAAGAAAGGGTTGTAAAAGTGTAAGAATATGGCAATGAAGAATCCAAAGGATGTAGCAATTTTTTAAGAAAGGATGAGCAAAAAAGATATCATTGTTGGTTCACTTTGTTTTTTTGTTAGTCAAATCTATGGAGTTTGAACTGATGATTTTCACTAGGAGTATCGGTAACTTTGTTTAAATTTTAGTCAACTTCTAAAGATAATATATTAGTCGACCATCAACCATCTTCATCTAGTCAACTTGGATAAGTCGAAGTCAACAAGTATCACAATTGGATTTCTTGTTGATGACTTTTCAAACTGAATAATTACTTTGTGAATCATTATATCTTTTATTTTCTTTTAAATTCAATAGAGATTTTATAACTCTAGAACTAGAATCTTCTCCCGATTATTGGATGAGGAACATGTAAAAAATTTAGAGCATGTGTCCTTTATGAAGGGGGACTCCTGCAAGATCACCATGCACATAGATGGGAAGTTATCCCAATTCTTAGTCCATCAAAATAGTCATTGTACATGATGTGTCATCATATACATCGTGATGTTCCCAATAGGTCAAATGATATTAGTAGGCACCACACGCATCAAATTCCCATCGGTACATGCAATCCATTAAGATGTCAAGATGAGTAATTCATTCCTGGAAGTTCCTCAATTGATTAAGCACACTCAACAAAATAAGCTTCGCAACTGCAATGAATAATGTTGGTATCGTTCTATCTATCATACCATCTACTTGTATATTCTTTGGGGTACAACATGTGTGCTATATTTAGAAGAAAATGCAAAGGATGTATTTGAAGTAGTGAAGTTCAGCTGAGTTGGCTCGGAGGAAAATTCACAATGGAAATCTAACATAAAAGCATTATATCCCTGAACTTAGGGTTAGGTGGAATGATGATCCCTGAACTTAGGGTTAGCGGGAATGATGGTTAGGATGGTTTCAGTAAATTTGATTAGTTAAAGTTATTATCAGTTTAACCCAAAATTTTGCTCTAGGTTTATGATCTTGTAACACATAAAAACTAGTTTTGTCTATGGTTTTTAAGGCCAGATAAATTGGTCCCTATAACCAATTAAATCTGAACAATGGTGTCTTTAGAAATAAGCAATGGTGACACCACCACTTCTTTTGGTGATTAGTGATCTTAACAATAACACAAGCATCCTAAATTCCATGACATAAATGCATTAAACTGCTAAATTTAGGGCTAGCTAGAGCGATACCACTAACGTCGAAGTTGCCAACATTTTGCATAATAGAGATTCGACACACTGCATTGTATTCGTGGCCTTGCTGTTATTTATCTTCATGCCCCTTAGCATTAAAATCAAATTTGTATTGGACGATGAAACAAGCCGCTGCCTGAGCCCGCGCTCTGCTCAGCCTGAGATCACGCCCTGCTAGGGTTCAAATGCAGCCATGGAGGTTCTGGGCTCGGCCCAGGTTCCTCCCCCCCCTCTGCCCCTGACAGCTGAAGATGCGTTCAACCTTCTGCTGGCCAAGCTGTCGAAAAAGAAGACATATGAAGCAACCAAATTTGTGAAGAAGTTGGAGGACATTCCTGAAATATCCCCCCCCCCTGAAGGGTCTGATCCAGGTTGCTATGTCCCTGGTGGATCGCACCCTTTTGGGACAGTTCACTGGTCTTTGGCCCTCTCCAAAAACAACGGAGAACTGGGTTGTCAAAAACTGGACACCTCTGATCAAGAACAGTGTTACCTCGTATTTCTTGGGGAGAGGATATTTTATGTTTGAATTCACCTCTAAAGAGGATAAAGATTTGATCTTTCGAAATGGCCCATACTTTATGGGACCCCAGGGCTTATACCTCAATAAGTGGATGCCGGATTTTCACCCTGCAGTGGATGTCCCAATGGCCATCCCAGTATGGGTTAGATTGCCGAACCTTCCTGTGCATTGCTGGAACTAGGACTCTCTGAAGCACATAGGAAATGCCCTAGGTAAATTTATAGATCGGGCCAACAATAAGGATCAATATGATTGTGCCCGGATATGATCTAAAGGTGGGCCTCCCGGAGGCAATCAAAATCAATGTCGGCAATTGGACTCATGTGCAGAAGCTAGATTACGAGTAGCTTCCTTTCAAGTGCCGGAAATGCCATGTTTACGGTCACTTTGCTAGGGGTTGCCCGAGCAATGGAGTGGCGGAGAAAGGGAAGGAGGAGGGATGGAATCAGGTCAAGAGGACAAAGATCTCCCATAAAACCCACAAATATGGAGCCACAAATGGTAAAGGTCATCAGCCAGCTCCTGCTCAGAAAGCCTCTCATCTGAACGGTCAAGAAAACAAGTTTGGGCCTTTAAGCTCAGCTTTCGAGGAAGTCCAAGAGGTCAAAAAGAATGCGACCCCAGATAAAGGGACCCCCTCTGGATCGAGGCAAGGAGAAAGCACCTCTAATAGACCTAAGTAAAAACATGCAGAAGCCGAAGAGGAAGAACAAGATTCGGAGGAATTAGCGGAGGAAGGAGAAATAGGGGATTCACAAATCTCGGCTAGAAGATCGACAAGAGGTCGAAAATCTGCCAAGGAAAAGAGAGAACATGAAACCTACAAAGATAAGCTCTAAGGGAGTCAACCAACCCTAGAGAATCTCTTGGCTAAAACTCCGAAGATGACAAGAAATCAGGCCCAGGGCTCCAAGGGAGCTCATCACTCTCAAAAAAGTAAGTGATGAAGGTGGTCTCCTGGAATTGCAGAGGCATGGGGAGCAAAGTGAAAGAAGAAGCCATAAGAATCCTTCTAAGGAGAGAAACCCCTGACATTCTTCTCGTCCAGGAGACAAAAATAGAGGACAAAGTCTTCCTCCAAATAAGCAAGAAATTTTGGAACAAAGGTAGTGGTTAGGCCGTTTCCGCTCGAGGAGCCTTGGGTGGACTGGGCTCTCTCTGGAATAGTAGCAAGTTCGAGAAGGTCTCTGAGACCCTAAATACTCATTGGCTCTTCTTGAAGCTCCAGCATCTAGACACCAGGGAGATCATTAGTCTCTTCAATGTGTACGTCCCAGTAAACGCATGGGAAAAAAAGGCCTGTTGGGACTCTATCAGAATGCTCGCTGATACAGAGAAGCTGGAAAACATAATCGTAGCTGGTGACCTAAATATTACCTTTCTTTCATCTGAAGAGCGAGGAGGCAGCATCATAAGGGATCTGGTAAGGCACTGGGTGGAGGATCTCATGCAGGACTGAGACCTGCTCGACATCAAGCCCTCTTTTGGTAAGTACACTTGGTCAAGTAAAAGAGTCGGTCCTGGGCACATTGCTGCAAGGCTAGATAGATTTTTGTTGCAAAGCTCTTTTCTCCTTTTAGGTCTAGAGGCTAGAATGCATATACTCCCTTGTAGCGTTTCAGATCATAAACCTATCAAGCTTAAGTTGCTGGCCCAAAAGGATCTTGGCCCTATCCCTTTCAGATTTAGCCCTTTATGGGTCAAGGACCCGGACTTCATGAATAGGGAAAATTACGGAGTTAGATTCGATAGCCATATGTAAGAAGCATCGACTTTTAAGTATCTGGGCCTTTGAGCCTCTGACAGGAGAGGAAATCTGGGCTTTGCCCTCACTCATTGTAATCTGATTTGCGGCATTCTTGCCATGGCTTTTAATAAAAATCAATACCCGTTCCTGTAGAGAGAAATATATATATATATAATTTGTATTCCTTACAATGAACAGATCCAATGGCTTCCAAAAATCTTTGGAAGGATGCTGATCACGGGCATCATTCTCTCCCTGCATCACAATTGCATTTTACTAGGGCATACCGTTTTAAACTGATGGTGTAATCATAGGGACATCAAGTCCAGAGCTTGATGTGCATGTGATTAGATCAAGGTTTGGATGGTTTGCCCTCATTTATCTAGATGTTGAAATTAATGAATATGAATGATGAATCATTAGAATTACACTGTCGTAGACAACCAGATTATAATAGTTTGATATGTTAGAAGGTTCTGGAGATATATTTTTAAGAGAAGTTTACTAGATGATTGCAGAGCCAAGTTGGAGAAGTGGCAAAATAAAAAAAATAAACTATTTATTTAGGAAAAAAATTAGTTTTATTACTTTCATAATATTTAAGAAAAAAAAAAATTCACAATGGCTTACTATGGATGCCATCCACAAATATGGAGAAGCATCCCTTTGGTTTCCTTTGAAAAAAACAAAACAAAATCTTACAGGTAAATCCGTTTCACTGTCATGGCCTCAATGGCCATTATTGATGAAGATACTCAAGTCCAAAGATCAATTTATTTGCATGGCAACTGAAGGGAAGAACAACATACAAATGATATTGCTTGGGTAAATTTAAAACAAATGTTCCAGAAGGTGTAATATCTCATTGCAAAAAAAAGACATTGTTGACAAATAAAACTTGTAGTTTAGGAAAGGGATGTTCATCTTCAAGCTATAATTGAATAATCAATTAAGTGTTTGGATAATTTCAGAATCATGGAAATAATATTGGTTATTATAAACGTTGTTGGACAGTAATCTTTACAAATCCATAACTCCTCTTACTAGCATTGATAAAAGAAATGAGATTACAATAATCAAAGATTGAATCAAGAAATGGTAGCATCCAAATTTAATTCACTGCAGATCACAATGTTTAGCAGTACAACATGAGACCAAACAATAAATACTGCACCTGAATTTTACTGAGGCTCTCTAATTTCTTTTCAATTCCCTATCCATCTTCTGGGATCTCCAGCCAAAATATCCTGACTAGAATAGTTTAGATGGAATTGCAACTTTAACAAAATCTCTTTCAATGAATTTGGCTAACCACCATCACAACAGTAAAAACATGCTACAAAATCAAATATATATATAACATTTGACATACCCCAAAAAATATTCTTTTGAAATATTTTAATGGATCGAGCTATGTTCAACCCAGTGCTGGTGTTCGTAATGGTAATGCTTCTCCAATGGACTGAAGAGTCCATTTCAAATATCAATCTAGACAAACTATAGAAGTATCATTGAAAATCAAACTGCACATCGACATGCATAAACCACTTGAGACTAGGGCATATTTCAAGAAACCCTCCTATCCATTGAGCAAATAAATCATTAATCATTGTTGATCCCAACTTCAGCACAACCACATTTTCTAGTAATGATGACCCTCTTAAGACATGTTGAAGTAGCCCATCTCTCAGATCATAACTTAGAGAGAGATGGTTTAGTTTAGGAAAGCATATTGCTATGGTTTCCAAATCCATTACCTCATCCTCTGATTCAAATACAATATCCCAAAGTCTTAATCTTCTCAACTTAGTAGCTCTTGAGATCATCTGGTAGAACTTTGGCCACATGATGGTGAAGTCACTTACATCCACTACCTCTAAGAGGTCAGTGGTCTCCCCAATATCGAGATAAATTATACTCGCATCATCCATCCTAATGTGTTTAAGGCTCCCCTTGCTTATCAGCTCAAAAAGCTCAACTGTGGAATCCTTCAAATGAAGGCTTTCTAAATTGTCTGCTTCAAGAACAAATTTATCCAAGATTATTTCTTCTACATATAGCTTTTTCAAACTTGGACTAGTCAACTCCATCACTGCTTGAGAATCAGAGCTTTGGATCGCTGTTATTTGCTTCTTTGGGATGGCTGTGTTCATGTATAACCTACATTCAAAAACAGAGATGCCGGCTTGAGAATAGATGAAGTGAATAAACCTTAATATTAGACACTGAAAATAGTTTGCATCAGAAGGATAACTGGATAACTGCAACATCTAAAAATTCCAGTGAATTTTGCGTAAATCAAAAGGATGTAAGATGGTAATAAAGTCACTTCACTATTATCTCCAAGTTGAAAATCCACGGAGTTTCCACATATAAAAAATGTGTAATTGCTATTACTATGTAACTTTCCACTGTCCATTCCTTTGTATCAATGGGCTTGAAATTGACAGTTCTATTCTCAACCATTATGAACTGTGCAAAATTGCAAATGGATAAAGGTATTATTGCAGCAACTTCATATTTTTAATATTCAATTTTAGTAAGGATTTCAACTCATCTATTCATTTACAATCTTACTGCATTCAGCTGCAATATTGGATTCATTGCAGAAAGAAATTCCCAAGGGCTAATATTCAGTTATCTCTCACTATGCGATAAGTTCTTGCCCCATAGGCTACAGACACGAGACATTTAGTTACTTCAAAGATAAACTGCTTGCATTTTAAGATCCCTTTCAATTATCATTTTGTAAGAAATATGATGTCCTATTTAATATTGAGTAATCAATTATGTTGAATTTCCTATTTTAATCTACTTCTTGTAATTTGAGATCCATTTAGATTGTAATATGATCATATTGCATTATTTTTCAAAGTTGAATGGTTTTTACCTATTGTCCTTTTTGCAGTTTAGCATGTATTCTTTTTCAAATGAACAGTGTTTAATGTACCATTTACCTATTAATTCTCAAGTTTGTTCACTCATTTAAATGGTGATAAAAATCCTCTTGTGCTTGCCTGAGTTGTTCATTAGTGCTGAGGGCTGGCTGAATTTCTTGTACATGTAGCTTCAATTTTTATTTAGAATGGATAACTTTGCTGCTAACATGTTTCTATATAGGCTATATCTCTAATTTCCTTCCATATTGTTTGACCAGATCAGTTCAAAATGGGAAAGAGAAGCAAATGGCAGCATATCATGGATCTTGAGGTGCAAGACCTCAAAGACAAGATAATATTTTCTAGTAAAGACTTGGTTTGGACGGAAATAGATCGAAAGAAAAATAGTCTTGATCGAGTTGCCTTAATCTCGTTAAAACGAGTTTCCGATTTTATCAAAGGAGAGGAAGAGAATCCCATTGCTCCATGTAAGTTCATACGTAAAACAAACAAAGAACCAAAACAAAGAGCTACCTCTGCATTGCGATATGAAATGTGAGTATTTCAAAAATGCGTTGTTTAGATCCTTTGAAACAACATTTATCTTTCTTTGTATTTATCTTGTGTGATGGAGAACCAGCTAGTTCCTGTAGTCCTCAAAAGTAGTATTATGGGCACTCATGACGAAAGCAACTCAAAACCAAGGACTCAAAAGCAGGCTCAAAACAAGTGTGCACATGATCAAGGACTTTATTACACAACCAATATTGTCATAAAAAATGTGGAGAGATTGCAAGGTTGTACCAACTTATCTGAAGCTGGGAATATATATTTGAACTTCATATTTTATCTATATAGTTAAAGTTTAAATGTCCAAAATGGTCTTCTAGCAGATTTTGTTTTCATGTATCATTGTCTTCATGGTTTGTTTTGTTTGTCTTGTTCATTTGAGATAATTTCAAGTTGGAATTGTTACAATAATTTTGATATTGAAGAGAATAGAGCATAATTCATTGCTTTAATTATTGTTGTCATTAATACAGTCGGTTTTCAACTGTTAAATAACCCACTTGCTATTTTCTAAAATTTTGCATGAATCTGGAAGATATCAGAACAATTGTATTGTACAAAGATTAATTTTATGGTGAGGTCACGTTTGTGCAAATAGGCTTGAAAACACATTGTAAACAAACTGGATTGTCAAGTCTGAAATACCTTTTGGAAATAAAAACATTAAAGAACGTTGAACGTTAATATCAGAACCTAAACCTAAATAATCACTACCACCGCAGCAAGCAAAGGTACTCAAGTTAGCCTATTACCTAGGACACATTATGGTGCAACCAACTTCATGGGTAATCTGTGATTTTGTTCAATTATGTTTGATCTAAACCTATTGAATGTATTGGATGCCACTGAATAAATTTGTATGCCGTGTGATGGTAGTTTAGAGTGCACTTGTTTTGAATTTACTTCACTGAAGGTGCACATTCATTTCGTACATGATTATTTAATTTCAAATATAGTTTCTTTAAATTGTATCCAAGTACAAATCATATGAATGTATTTGAAAGATGAAAGGAAACAATATCGTACTATCACTACAATCCAAGAAACATTCTAATGCCCTTCAGTTTATTACATGGTAAGAACTCCTGCACAAGACACATTGAATTCAATCATCAATACAGTGGGTAGTGCATGTACTCTAAGAGTTAAGAGGCATCCACAAAAGGAATCATAAAAAACAAGTGATCAGTAATAAAATCAACTTACCAACAAAAAAAATATAAGGCCCATCTCTACAATTCTTTGTAAATACGCAACTGTAATGTTCAATGGTGTTCTCGTTGGACAAGTAATCCATTAAGCCATTAAAACTGATGTAGACAACAAATATAAATATAAATATTGCTTCAAGCAGAGTGGGAGATTGACATGAAGGATACTGGCATGTGAGCTTTATTTGATCTTTGTTGTCTATTTATGAAAGATTTCACGGTATATGATTCAGATGGATATGAAAGCAATTGTTCTCAATTTTTTTTAAAACCAATAAAATATATGAAAGAAAAATTCAAATCTTAACATTATCACTCATAGATTTGCGATTTTCTTCTGCATCTTTTAACTATGCATGTTCATGTTTGTCCGAAACGCATATCATGATCCATTGGTCATTAATGTGGGTGCAATTAATGTTCTATGCACACAAAAGAGTAGGGCGTATATTACTGCTATAAATATAAAAAACTAGCAAGCTTAGATTATGCTACTCCACTTTTATTGTGATAAATATATAAAAAACAAGAAGCTTAGCCCAAACTGATAGATACCATGTCACTCCTAGAGAAACAAGTGTACACGTTTGTCATGATCATGTGGATATTCTTTAACTCTTGCGGTTACACAATTATACATTTACAAAATTTGTTTCCAACACAAATGTAAGCAATAGCAAATGATGATACAAATTAAATAATGTTTTCCATTTAAAAAAATATTTCGCAAGATTTCAGCCAAAAATCTAAAACATAAAACTCAATTAGACAACGCCATAATGTTTTAATAGTCATGAACCAGTTACTTTTCTCCAAATAAATTTGTCCATATACATCGAATATATTATATTTGTCCATATATCTGTCACCCTTATAAAAAACCATACTAGTTACAAGTTGGGGAAAAATAATACATTAGCAGGTTCTTTAGTGAAAGAACCATGCCATGATAGAGCCAAGAAAAATGATAACAACAACCCATTCGCATACTGGGGACCTATCTAGATGCTGATCAATGATGTCTGTTGCATTGGATGGTGATCCTATGTCATATTTGACATCTACATTTGCGCTTAACAATGCCCTGGACATTATATCACTAGACATCCTTTGAATCACTGTAGAGTAATCGATGGTAAAAGTTTGAAATTGACAACTCCAATTTATTGCTTCCCAATAAAGGGGTTTTAAATTGTCCGCTCGAACCCGATAGATTCCTTTCATCTAATTACATATCAACTCCAAGTTGGTGAAGACTTTAATATCATTGACATCGTGTTTTTTTGCCACTTTTAGCCCTTCAACAAGGGCCACAATGTAGTATGCTTCATTGTTTGTTGTTCTCCCATGCACTTCTTTCTTTCCATGGACCACATGATTTCTTGACATGTTGTGAAGGGAAAATTTCACAACTCCTCGACCTGGATTTGGAAAGCATGAAACTTCAATGCATAAACGCCACTTTTGCACCATTGTTTACACTTAGAAGATCTGATTAAAAAAAATAAAATAAAAATGATAACAATAAATTCATATTAGACAAGTAGGCAGTTATCTATTTCTTAATACTCAACATGTTATGCAGTGATATATAACTGAGAAAATCAGTTATCTATTCCTAATCTATTCCACTAACTGCTAATTAATTGAACATCCATAAACCATTTCATTCTTCTTTTATTTTATGTCTTTCAAATATCAAGATAAGGAAAAACAACTTAAAAATATCATAACACACAGCTAACATCACAACGACACAGATAGCAGCTCCAAGCAATAAACAAAAAACATTTGGGAACATTTCTGGTGGACACATGAAAATGAAACGACTAACCTCTCCAAGCAAGAACCATTAACCATTTGGGAACATTTCTGGAAGATAAATCCTCGTAGCATTTGGGAACAATTGTTGTCGATACATAAAAATGAAACAACCAGCATCTCCAAGCAAGAAACATATATGAAGCTAGGAAGTGCATGGTAGAACAAAGAAGTTAGAGCACAATATAGTTTAAACCCTTTGGTCAAATACCTGATGGTTTTAAAGTTAATATGTTTAATCCAATAATGGGCATTTCATGCTTGGTGTAGATTGTAGGGATGACCTCTAAACAATAGGCAGGTTGGACCTCTTTAATTGGAATGGAATGGTCATTCTAAATGTTTTGGAAGTTGCTAGGGTTGTGCATCTGAGACATGGCATCCTCAGTCCTCTGGACAAAATGTGTATCCAGAAATATGTTAGTCTACAGATTGTTGCAGAATGAAAACCCATACTAGGGCAGAAAACTCATGTTGGTACCGACCCGTATAATGTCTCAGACACAACATAACTAGAGCAGACCAACAAATGAGAGAGAGAATATGGTAGGGAAATCTGAAATGCAGATACAAAAATGTGGCATGGTCTACGAAGAAATACTTGCAAATATCTTGGATGTATTTATTTATTGAATCTTTAACAGAAAAATATATTTTTACCTACCTAATTGTAAACCTCAAATTAGAACTAGAAGAAACCTTAAAATGCTGAAATAATTGTGTTGGTTGCAGTTTATTAAGGAAGAGGGATTGTCTCTGCTAAATTTATTCCACAAGTATTATTATAGAAAATTCGATTTTACCCCTCCAGTTTGTGAAACATAAAAAAGAGAAAACGTTGATGAAGGCTACTTGTTATTTAACTACGAGTCTCCATAAAAGGGTGCATTTGTTATAAAAGCAACATTGGTTCTCACTTTATATTAAGGCAACAAATCAGTACACCTAGCATTCAGGTTGACTTAATCTTTTAGTATATTTGCTTTTATTTCCTACATCTGCTACAGACTGGCACTCACATTGAGCAAACAAGAAATTTCAGATTCTTATCCCCTACAAAAAAAAATTGAGAAATAATTCCCCTCACCCTCCCCCACCTATGCATTCAAAGTGAGGGAGTTGTTACCTTTCCAGCAGCCTGCAGATTCCCCCCTTATTCCATGGTTTCCCAGATAGAGGATGGTATTAACTACCATCCATTAATTGCAGATGGTAACCTCATAGGAATTGGTGGGTATTTGCAACCTCTTTGAGATTTTTGCCTTAGCACCAACCTATCACATGAGGCTTATCGAAAATAATATTATAAATAACTAATGAGCTACACCAATTTTGAGATTTATAAGCCATTAGATTCAAAGTTCCCCTACTATCACCATTTAGGGTTGTGGAAATAAAACATCACGTGATTATAAAACATAACTCTAGTTCATACAGAGAACAAACCCCACAATGCTCACTTCTAGTAGATACTGTTATTAACACACTCTAAGTATTGACACACTAATCAAATAGTATATAGAAGTGAATTTTAGTGTTCTAATCACGTCCTAAAAGAAGCTAGATTTAGTACCAACATTTAACATTGGCCACATAGGAATATTAACTATTGATCTTAACAGTCCCTCCCTTTTCACTTTTAATAATTGCGTACTTCCATTCAAGTTTCTTATATGCATACAACTAAATGGGAAATGGCCTTAGTCAGATTCAAATTAGGAATAAAGCAAAAGAAGCAAAGAGGTAGATGTACCTGCTTCTAATTTGGAGGATGGTTTAATCAACAACTCATTTCAGAGCCACAAAGTCCAACCCACATGCAGTTAAGTTCACTAGGATTTTATGGATAAGATCGAGAATCCAAGCTTTGCATCTATACTTTCACGTTGTTGTTGCAGACTAAATGAGCTTCTGCAACACATCATATCCATCCATGCAATCAAACTACTTTCAATGCAATAACCAATCCTACTGAGGCAAAGCTCCATCACATGTTTTAATAATATCAGATCCACCATGTTGCGAGGGCCCTCCACCTATGGTATTATGCCCTATCACATCGAGTCTAAATAAATTAACTACATGGCATTAGGGCAACAGGCAGTTGTTGAATTTTCAAACCACCGCTAGAACCCATATGAAACCCACACTTAGATTACTTCAGACTGTTTAGTTAACATAAAAGAGCAAAAAATTTGGTCTAAATATTGTTACATGGTAAACATAACTCTGCCTCTTTTATTGATAAACATAAAAGAAAGAGAGACAAGAATTTAGAAATCCTTATTGACACATTAAGAGAATTTATTTAATTTTTCCTTGTAACTTGAGATACAATCAACTATAAGGAATAAGTAATAACAAATAAGGAAAAAAAACCAGAAAAATTGTCTTATATGTTCTAACCTCCTAGTCCAAGTAAACAGAAAAACAACAAAGCACTCGTATTTCTCCCCAAATATATTCAATCAATGAAGGTGACTATTTCATTTTAACACGAGAAACATACTATAGAGTCTATATATGTCCAAAGCAGTACTTTTCAATATCATCTATTTCACATGCTTCAAAATTTAATAGTCTGGTATCAATGACAATTATTTGAGAAACAAGTAATTCATAGACACACAATTTTAACTCAGGAATGGCTTGACAAAGAAAAAAAACATGAGTATGACTTGAACAAGGGAGAAACATAGCAAAAATCTAAACAAACAAAAATATTAAAGTAAAAATTGAATTCAGGAAAATTTGTGAGTAGCTTTCAATCATCAGTTACCCAACAAATCTCACTTTGTTTTACTAGTCTTTAAGCAGCAAATCATTATGGATCATTTCAAGCCTGAACTTACTTCACAAGTAATACAATTATTTCCCGAGTCCTTTAACAGTAGATTTAGTATACATGAATGTATTACAGAACAGTCTATAGACTATAATAGTGTGATAAACTAATTTCTATTCTAAACTGGATAGTTAGCTGAATAAGGTATGTCACACAGGAATAGCTAAAGTACCATTAGAAGACAAAATATTTGTTGAATCATTCAGAACAGAGACCCAAATGGTGTACTACAAAAGAATTAAAATGTGACACACAAGCTCCATAAGTTGTGTGAATATACTGTTAATACAAGTGTGGCATTGTGGATGGTCAATAAGGCTAAAATGATAAAATCAGAAACTACAAGCATCACTTTACATTCATACTATTGAATTTCTTATCACAACCAGAAAAAAAAAGCAGCAAAATTTGTAACCTCATTGAATATCAGGCTTCTGATCAAAGTTTTAAACAATTATTCCAAGAAGCAATTCAACAAACAGAAAACCATTGGGATCTTTTAGACCACTTCTCATTAAAATCTTGAGCAAGACAAAGTTAAAGTGGAGACGATTGTATGAAAAAGGTATGATGGATTTGGAACTATAGTTGGAAATGCGGCTCAGCACTGTGCATTTCCTACGATGGATTTCAGAACTATGTATGGGGAATTGAATTGTCAAGGATGTAGAGCAATAGCTTTCAGAAGGGAAGCACTGCTTTGAAGCTGATTGCTGCTTCACCTGCTGCCACTTTGCAGTTGCCATGACATACTGTCTGCAGCCTCAACTCTTGTTCATGCTACCTCTCTTGATTTCCATCTTCTGCCACTACACTTAATTGTACTTAAAACTATTGTTGAGGGTCACTTCCAATCAAGTTTGTTGTATACACTTCACTGTCATAATTGTTGCCCCTGTTTCATGCACAAAATCGAGGTGTAGTACTAATACATATAAAAATCTACCCTTACTGAGTAGGCTCTGTCTGGACCATATCCTCTAACAATTTCCAATCAGGCTACAACAATGGATGTTGATGTAATTCATTACTTCACTGGTATTACTGCTAAGATAGGAAGATTACTGTCAATAAAAGATCATTGTTGTAACATCATCGTTGTTATTATAATAACAAGGTCACTCTATAGAGTGTGGGCATTGTGTTAGATTTTTGTCTCAGACCATGGACAACGGTATGGTATATTTATGTCATAAATAAAATCACAAAATCCATGTAACAAAATGGCAATTGTTACTATCTATGCATAAGTCAAGTCGGGGCATACCATTTATTTTCTAGTTTTGAAGGTTACTGCCTCATCAACACATTTGAGGGTCACTGTCATAAGTTTTGTCAACATAATCACTATTTCTTAAGGTTACTGCCAATATAAGATGTATGTCCCACTGACACAAGCTCAAAGATCTTAGCCACAAAACTGTCTATCACAATAGGTCTCTGTCATGAACAAGATTGTTGCCAGATAGGGTTGCTTTGACATCGTTGGTTCAGGATCATGTTCCCTTTTTGCTTCTTCCAAAATTGTGTTACTGACAGAGGTGCCTAGTGTCCTTTTGAAACAATTAACATCAATCTTCAAATTTGTGCTTGGTCAGGAAAGAAAAAACATGTCCTTTCATTGTCCCTATTCCTCTTGTTCTTTGTTATCACATCCTAATGCGTGCTGCTCTGCTTCCCATCTTTTCTTTAAGTAGACAGCAACCAAAATTCCAATTCTATTCATTTTAGAAACTTCGCATAAGATGAAAAATTTAGTTGTAAGCACCTAATCTCATCTCTTCTCCAATAGCCCAGCTTCTTCTTCCCATGAAACATCACTGCCACACGCATCTTGTTGCTCCCATCACTCCTTTCAGGCTTTTCTACAACCAAAAATTGTCATCCTTCTTCCAAGTTGCTCATCGATATTTGACCGTATCTCCAATACACTATCACACTTTTGCAGATTTATTTTTCACCCAAAGGTTTCACTTCAGAATTATACAACCACCAACTCATCACCTCAAATTGCCAACCATTACTGTCCATACACAATTAAAAGTCTAATTTCCAAGTTCCAACATTACACAAAAATCCTCTGCCCAGAAAATCTATTGCAACCTGTGCACACTATAGAATCAAATTCCATTAGAAAACTCATTGCAATAAGTTTAAAGTTACTGTCATGGGATATTTTTGGGTTTCCTTTGCCCCCTTCTGCCCTGGGTATCCTATACACTTCTATTGGGCATATGCTTACACTCACAAGAGGTATTGAAATGGACCCATGGATTTATATATTTTGATGAAAGACAGACATCCTGACATACTCATTTGAATAATCTTCTTGACCATGAAATTGTAATGATTAATTTCAAACATCAATTTACTGATAAGTAAATGCACAGATAAAAATATGGTATTGAAATGGATCGGTCATCATGAAAGTATTGAATGCAACTCACTTGTCGTGGCTTGCAAACTCGTAACTCCTGCTTGTTTCAGAGAATATTATAAGAGAAACTTCAGCGTCATAGAGAACGCATAAATATGTGTGAAAGAGATGATGGAGAAGGATCTACGCACGTCATTAATCATATTTATCCAAGGAGATAGATGTATGGGGGCCAGAGTGTTCTGGTTATTCAGGTGATCAATAAGAACATGAGAGTCCCCAAATATCGAGAGCTTATTGATATAAAGCTGCTTAGTGAACCACAATAGACCCCACAGGGCAGCTAGCCTCTCCGCCCTCATATTAGTACCTTGTCCATCGAACGAGTCTATTTTGTAGTGACGTTGTGGAGTGATCATGAACCTAGCACCACATCTGCACCTCATGTTTTGTGTCGCCGTGTCAAAAAAACCAGCTGGATAATGGATTTCAAAGGCTCTCATTCTAAATGAAAGATCACGTGGAGGTGTACTATGATGAATCCTCAAGTCGCCCCAAGTCTATATGATCTGTGTAGTAACCCCATGAGTATGTACTTTTGTTCTTCAAATAACCACTTATTCCTGCAGCACCACAACCTACAATGAAAAATTAGTCGAATAATTTTGAAATTCTTACCTTTCTGAAATTCTATATAAATATATAGTTAATTGTGCTCCATTTTATTTAAATTTTAGCTAAATCGACGTGATTGTTGGACCTATCTAACTCCCATAATTTTCTTCAATTTTTTAAAGCATATGTTAAATAAGACAAAGGGTATTTACTCTATTTTCCCATTGCCATCTAGGTGATTCCATATGGATTGCGGTAACTCTCATTGTTTTATTTTGTAATCGTGATAATGTTAAATTTAACTTTAAACGACAATATGAGGTGGGTTTGGACATGTTTGTGTAAAAAGTAATTGTATGTTTAATTTTTAAATGTTTTTATAATTTATATTTTTAAATATTTTTATTGATATTTTAAAGTATTAGTATAATATGCGAAGATAAAATCAATTGAATCAATTAAAATAGTTGTATGAATAAAATGTATATGTTTAAATATTTTTTATTTTATTTTCTTATTATTATTTTGAATTTTGTTAGAATATTTGAAAGATGATAAGTTTAAAATATATATAATGAGTTTGGATTTTATATATATATATGATTTCTTTGTATTATAAGTTTAATATTTAAATTTAAACATCATGTAAGATTATTTATTTTTGAATGTCATATAGTCATTTTAAGGTGCTACAAATGTCATAGGAATTTTTTTTTTATTAAAAATAAAATATGTTTTTCATTTTTTATCATTATTTGTAAATATTTCAAAAATAATAAGATTAAAAATGAAAATGAAAATATAAACAACACTTGGGTAGATATGGGATTTAAAGTCAACTCCACATGCCGGGGTGCATAACAAGGGTAGATATGGGATTTAAAGTCAACTCCACATGCCAACCAGGATGATGAGATGTGGTGAGCGAGCAAGACTTAGGGTCATTCTCAAGGTTATGCAAAGTATATTTCTTATAGTTGTGCATGTATGGTATTCCTTGTGCATAAGGGACATGAACGTTGGGAAAATTGGTGGTACAAACAGTGTGGGATTATCATGGTGTCGGCCTTGTGCGCTCTTTTGACTCTGCGATGGTTGGAGAATCCATCTTGCGACACCCTGGTCGATTTATACAAACTTGTAATACAATGTTGTAACCATCCATTTACATGGGACCCCGGTCCTTGGCTTAGACTGAATAGGGTAGAAGTGTCGCTAGAGCTGGTCCCTTAGAGGATAATTGTGGAGAAACGAGAATTGGAGATGGAGTGCCATGACATTTCGATCATTTCTATAGGAAATTGGGTTTTTTTCAGGTAATTTCCCCTCTCTGGTCGCTCCATAATTTTGAGTTTTGGCCTATTTTTTTCTTCAAGAGAGATGGGAATATTAATAGGAATTGCCATAGGTTCCTCTATGGTGGAGGGAGACTTTTCTTTTTAACTGTCTCTCTATTGTGGGTTTATGGTTTTAGTTGGTTTCTTTGCTCGTTCTTTGCATTTGTCACTACTCTTCTTGTATTACGAATTTTTTTTGTTCTCCTTATTTTTTAGTCTTCTATGGGTGGTGGGGAAGGGATTTTATGCATGGAAGGGATCTTGGTGTCATTGTTCTAGTTAAATCATGGTTCCACCCATCTCCTGTCACAGTGGTCTATAGAATATGGTGGCAGAGTCATGTCCTATAATGGCACTCATAATTTAACTTCTATAGGTGTTTGGAAGGTTTATACAATCTCAATTCTCTATTTCACAGGTCACTAGAGTTAAGTAGTCTGTCTGAAGGGCTCTTCACATCATGGTTGGGGCAGGGGGGTGGTTAGTTAGGTTGTGGGAGTCGGTTAGATCGACGGTGTCTCACATTTTTTTGGGGAAGAAAGGGAGCCTGTGGGTTGTAATGTTGCGGTAGTAGGGAAGTTCGTGTTGTTGGAGAGGGCCACAGGCACAAGGAATCTGTCCTCTCACTGATCAGGCTATAGATGAAGGTGATGTAGCTCAGATGTCGGGTGTGTCTCCTAGTGTAGAAATTATGATGTATATTTGCAATTACTTATGAAGTTTTGATCAAAATCACAAGATACAAACCTATTCTATTTCTCTGCAGAAATCAATTCACAATTTAGAACATCAATCAAAACCATCCAATAAGAAATAACACACATGGACACAATATTTTTTTTGGGAAAATAAATATGCTAAAAAACTAATTTCCTTCTTGCATTAATTTGATGAATAGAGATGTATTACAATTTCTTTGCTCAACTTATTACAATCTGCAAGTGAAAAACCTATCTCTCTCCTCACTCAGAAGCTCAAACCTAGACTTAGTCAATTTCTTCTTCTGCTTGAGACCCTATTTCTTTGTGCAATTCCTTGAGAAATTAGGTCTCTATTATTTAGGAAATTCCTCCAAAATGAATGCTTAATTCCTAAGGTTGATCATCTTACTGCATGAAACACTTGTACACTCAATACTAGCCTACAACTGATGTTACATTGCTTTGGAATATTCACCACAGCTAGGGAACTCGAATTCTCATCATGCACTAGTTATTTTGGGTTGATTGACCAATTCACTAGATGATCACTGAGTTTGACTAAAGTCTCACTAGTTCCTCCAACTGTTAGAACTAATTTAACTATAAAAAACTTGAAATAACTGATCTTGATTGCTTCAAATTAAATGACACATGCTTTACTAAACTCTAACTCCTCCAACTCGAATTACCGAGCTAGTGACAAGAGCCATATCACCTCACTTAACTGCATCCAAGTTGTTTGTTGATGTGGAAATTCGAATTTTCTCAATTTAATCAAGGAAAAATAAAATTGAGAATTTCTTGTTGCATTTTTCAACACTCCCTCTCAGCAATAAATGGATTACCAACCACCCCTATCGTAAACCTGTGGAACTTGAACTTCCCTCTTGAAAAAACCTTTTTCAAAATATCAACAATTTGTTCCTCTGTCAGAATGTATTGCAGCAACATTATTTTTCTTTGTACACAGTCCCATAAATGGTGATACCAGATATCTATATGCTTGGATCGATCATGAAATACAGGGTTCTGAGAGAGCTTGATGCAACTCTGATTCTCACTGTAGTTCACTAGTGGATCCATCATCTAACCAAATAGTCCCACGTGTATCTTTCTCATCTAGATCGCTTCTTATGATGTTTGACTTTCATCCATGTATTATGCTTCTATCGAGTTGAGCACCATAGATCTTTTCTTCCCGTTGTACCAGGAAACCATTGTGTACCTGCAAACATTGAAAATTCAACCTGATGTACTATTTCGGTTCGAAGGAATCCCTGCCCAATCTTCATCTTTGAAGCCACATAGCTTCACTCCCTCTCTTTGTTTGTACCATAGTCCAAATTGGTTAGTGCCTCTGAGGCACCATAAAACATGTTTAATTTCCTTCCAAAATTATTTAGTTTGCCTAACCATAACTTGGGTTAGCTGGTTGACTGCATAGCACATATCTAGTCGTGTGTTCACAAGATACACCAATGAACCCACTAGTTACCAATAAATTGTAACATCCACTTCTTCACCTTAAGTGGCATCCTCCTTCCTCCAGTTGGTCGCTAGAGGTGTCTCCATGGGTTTGCAACTCTCCATGTAGAATCTCTGTAGTGTCTCATTTGCATACTTGTCTTGAGAGACAAACAGTTCCCCATTGCCTTGCCATACTTCCAAGCTAAGAAAGTAGTGCATGAGACCCATATCCTTCATTTCAAATTCTCTTGCAAAGTCCTCCTTGCAAGATCTAATCATATGTCATCACCAATTAAAATTAAATCATCAACATATAAAAAAGTAATGAGAAATTTACCTTCTACCAATATATGATAGATTTTTTCATCCCCCTCACTTTTGGTGAAGCCCAAATCGGTGAGATAGCTATCGATCATGGTGTACCAAGCATAGGGTGCTTGTTTGATACCATACAATTCTCAATTGAGTCTGCACACGTGAGACTCATGATCAAAATTCTCAAAACCTTTTAGTTTATTGATGTACACCTCCTCCTCAATAACCCCATTGAGAAATTATTTTTTTACATCCATCGGGTGGATCTTCCACCCCATATGCGCAACGAAAGCAAGAATTGATTTGATGGATGAGTACCTTGCTACAGGGGCAAAGGTCTCCTCATAGTCAATCCCCTCAAATTGAGAGTACCCCTTGGCCACAAATATGGATGTATACTTCTCTATGCTTCTGTATGTTTTCTTATTAACCTCGAAGATCCATCTCGAACCCTCAACTGATTTATCAGTTGGTCTTGGGACCACTTCCAAAACCCCGTTCCTTACAATGGATTATTCCCCCACCATTACATCAACCCATATAGCTTTCTCTACTACTTCCTAGAAATAGGATAGCTTAATCTCTATAATCTCAATTATTAGAGCCATGTAGCCAATGTACCAATCATCTGACCTCTACCTGCACAAATTTGAAGGACCTCTCACATTATCCCTCGCATCTTGCACAAGTATATTAGCTTCCGTGGTCCTTTTTGTGCCTTCTTTATATGGTTCTGCTTAAGTGGATGTATCCACTCTTTTCTCCTCAATTTTTTATTGCCCCACAACTTCTTGAGGCTCCTCCTTTGGAGCTAAAATTTATTCTTCTGGTGGGATCTGAATCTCCCTCTCAAGAGATAATTGCATCGCTTTCTCCTCGTCAAACTTTACATCCCTTTGCACAACTATCATTCTGAGGGATGACAATTACACATGGTATTTGTGGGGATTTTATATGTAACCCACAAATACCCCCAATTCTATTGTTGGCTCAAGATTCTTCCTTGATTATTTTGAGACATGGCAATAAAAAGAGGCTCCAAAAATACTGAAGTGCAACACATCCGATTTTCTCCCCAAGAAAGCCTCCTTAGGTGTAATCCTACCCAAAATTTGATGAGGAATCTGTTTCTACCAATAGACTGTTGTGTTGCATGCCTCTACCCACAAGTGCATTTCTAGGTCTTGGTAATGCAACATCACCCTCGTAACTCCCACAATGCTATGGTTCTTTCTCTCAACCACCTAATTATTTTTTGGGTTGTGGGGTGTTGTCCACTCTCATCGAATTCCTTTTGAATTCGTTCGACACATGCTCACCTCAATTCTCGCTCCTGAGAGCCTTCACCTTCTTGTCTGTTTCTTTCTGAACTACTGCCTTGAATTCTATGAACTTGGAGAATGTCTCATCTTTCTTTCGCATGGAGAAGATCTAGCACTTCAGTGGGAATTCAAAAATAAAAATGACAAAATATTTGTGTTTGGTAGTGGAGGTTATCGACAAAGATCCACAGACATCAGAGTGGATCCTTTCAAGGACTACATGTGCTTTGTTCTCCTGATCATGGAATCTAGATTTTGTGTACTTCCCAAAAGTACATCCTTTGCAAACATCCTGCTGCTCAAGTGCTACTTTGGGGAGGCATATGGTTATTTGTTGCATAATATTTAGAGTTCCATGATGCAAATGGTCAAGTCTTTTACACCAAATTTCACTCACATCATGGCTTGGCACCTTCTCCACCTTAGTGCTCAATGCAGCGTAGCCATCCACATGTAGCTTATACAGTTTCTTCGCACAAACCCTGATCTACTTCACCTGTACAATGACTATGTGTCTCAAGAATGTCTTTCCTTTGTTGAATATCACATCATAACCACAGTATTCCAAAACTAAAATAGAGATGAGATTTTTCTTTAAGACCAAAACGAACATGACATCCTTGAGCCTGAGAGGGGAGCCAAACTCCCTCGGAAAGGTCATTGTACCAACATCTTTCACATTATACCTTATATCATCCCCCGACTCATTGTGTATCTACAATTTTTTTTCCTCCGGGTCAATAAAAAAAACTCTACACCATGTCATGTGGAACAATTCACTTGAGTCCAAGTACCACATGCTCCCCATGATTGCGTTGGCCATGCATGTGATAAGGGTAAAGTCAAGATCTGTGAAGCCAAGGCTTCACCTGATGCTCCTCCTGAGGTCATCTTACTTTCATTTTTTTTTAGACACTTTGTGGCATAGTGCCTGAATTCATGACAATGGAAGAATTTAATTTTGGAAAAATCTTTCTTCTTTCCCCCTTGGATGGATTCTGATTGGGATTGAGGTTTCTTCCCTTTTCCTTTCTTTCCCTTTCCAACCAATGAAAATTTGTATTCATCCTCGCCCTTGGATGAATTCCCATCTCTGGTATTCCACCTTATTTCCTCATGCACCAAATTGTACAATAATCAATCCCAATTCGATAGTTTCTCCCTCTCGTTCGTTGAATCTTGGTAGTTATGCCAGCTCTTGGGAAGGCCTAGAAGGGATAGGATTACAAAATCATCATCTAAAACAGTAACACCAACTCCTGCAATCTCATCACATATTGTGTGAACCTGCTCAAATACTGTTGAATAGTGTCATTCTTCTACATCTTGATATTTCTAATTTTATCCTTGAGTGCCAATTTCTTATGGTCGTTGCTATTATGGAACAGATTTGTTAGTGCCTGCCAAATTGCATAAGATTTTCTTTCCCATGTATATTATTGAAAATGTGGTCCCATACTCCCTCCAATATTATTCTCCTCACCTTGGCTACATCTTTCTTCCACTGAGTAAGGTTCTGGACATCAGATTCTCCTAGTTTTGCAACATTTGTCTTGATGTATTCTAGCAATCCATTATCATCCAATACCGCCTCCATGTGATTCTTCCATGCAATAAAATTAGAGCTACCTTCCAAGGCATACTCTAGCCTTAGTCCATTAAAGGCCAACTTCTCAAATTTGAAGAGATCTTACTGGACTGAAATTCAAATTCAAACTTCCTGAGAAACAACTTCAAAATTTCTACTCTAATGTGAATCATGCTCAGATACCATGTAGAAATTATGTTGTATATTTGTAATTTATTATGAAGTTTTTATCAAAATAACAAGACACAAACCTACTCTACTGCTCTGCATAAATAAATTCACAATTTAGAATATCAATTACAACCATGCAATAAGAAATAATACACATGCACACAATATTTTTTCCAAGGAAATAATTCTGCTAAAAACCTCAATGTTTTCTTGCATTAATCTGATGAATAGAGATGTATTACAATTGCTATGCTCAACTGAGCACAACCTAAAAGTGAATAACCTATCTCTCTTCTCATTAAGAAGCTCTGAATCAGTCTTAGTCAATTTTTTCCTCTCCTTGAGCCCCTTATTTCCTTGCACAATTCCTTGAGAAATTTCGCCCCTATTATTTAGGAAATTCCTCCAAAATTATTGTGAAATTCCCAAGCTTGATCATCTAACTGGATGCAACACCTGTACACTCAAAATTAGTCTACAATTGATGTTACACTTCCTTGGAATCTCCACCACATCTGGGGAACCATATTTTTGGTTGATTGCTCACTTAACTAGATGATCACTAAGTTTGACTCAAGTCCCACAACTTAACTGACCTTCCACTAGTTCCTAAAACAGTTAGAACTAGTTGAGCTAAAAACAACTTGAAATAACTGACCTTGATTTCTACAAATTAGAAATCACACATGCCTAATTGAACTCTAACTCCTCCAACTCAAATTTACTAAGATAATTGAGTAACAGGAACCATGTCACCTTAGTTAACTGCATCCAAGTTGTCTGTTGATGTGGAAATTCATTTTTTATCAATTTAATCAAGAAAAAATCAAATTGAGAATTTATTTTGTCATTTTTCAACACCTAGACATGTGGATCTCCCACCTCCATTTGACTCCTTGGGAGCACATCTTTGAGAAATTAAAGAATAAATTGATCAATAAGCTCAACAACAACATGATGATAGAAAATTTTCCTCAATGACTTGCAACACAACCAATGGCACATCATGGATCCCCAAGACTCCCTTAGAATAAGATAGAAGAGGCTCTTGGACAAACTGGGAAACCTCGAGGGATGCATGGTGCATATTGAATCACATGTACATGAGATCGCCCACTGTGAGGGTGGAAATGTAACTCTGTCTCCTATCAACAATCAATAATGATGAAAAGTACATGTCACTTTTTGTTATCTGCGTAGTTTTTAGCTTCTTAGGCCATTAATATGTGGTCATCTAGTTTTGTTTTGCTACTATCTCAAACTTTTTGTCTATATTTAATAGCCAATGATTTTGGTCAGATTAAGGCTTTAGTTTTTTTGGAAAAGCATCAACCAGGATTTAATTGATTTTTTATTTTTGAATTGATGAAAATTATCGACTTGCAAAAAAACACTTATTCATATATACAACTATTATGTTTTCTTATTTTTCTTATTTTAATGGTCTTTAAATTATTCAATTTATAAATTGTGAAACTATATTTTAAACCATCTATATTTCTAATTAGGATAAACAATATATATCTTTAAAGATAAACAAAATATTCATTTTGTATCTAAAGGTATCTGAAATAGAAGTTGTTTTTTTAATATATACTATAAACATTTTATCATTTCATTCCATGTTGTCGTATATAGAATTCTAGTAACGTAGGTGACCATTATAATGTTCCATGTTTTTTTTTAAAATATAGTAGCGTTAAATTATACTATTTTATAATTATTCTCATGTGGATTATTATCCTATCATTTTTTTTATTTTTTTTTGCATAATTTGTGTATTACACTTGTTTCATATTATTTTCTAATTTTTTTTATTTT
The DNA here is from genome assembly GCA_034641835.2 of Pinus albicaulis. NCBI lineage: Eukaryota > Viridiplantae > Streptophyta > Pinopsida > Pinales > Pinaceae > Pinus > Pinus albicaulis. The sequence continues at coordinate 906,555,269 of CM076576.1, read as the reverse complement.
TTAATGTGTTATTTTATATTTATTAAGAAAAAAAATATCATTTTTTATTTGATATTATTTTCTATTTTTATAATTTGTAATTTTATATTTATAATTGATTATTTCATAATAATATGATATATTATTTGATGATTTGTATTGTAATTTTATAATTATATTTAATGTGAAGATTTAAACATGAATCAATAAATGTAAGATAGTTAACATTTGAAAATTAGAAGATAAGAATATGCCAAAATATTTCATTTATAATCATGAGGTAAAAATTTTAAATAAAAAATTAATAATAATTTACCAATATTCAATAATGGGTGCTTATTAAAATAATTATACACAATTTGAATTAAAATTAAAAAGTATATTGTATTAATAATATTAAAAAAAAAAAACATTTTATAATCATTTTTAATTAAAAGAAAAGAAAAAGACCTAAATCATTTTTTTAAAGTTTGATGTTAAAATAATTTGGGGTAAATTTTAATTTGTGAATATAAAGAAATTAATATAATTATTTTAAAGGTTGAAATTTATATTTTAAAATATTCATAAATTATCTTAATGTTATGGATATCATTTTAAGATTTTCCTTAATGTCATATACATCATTTTAAAGAATGAAAAATAATTTTGATTTTTTTAAATGCAATACAAAGAATTTGGAGCAAGGGGCTTCACAAATGGGAACGCTAAAAATAAGGAAGATCACCGATCTGTTTATGCTCAATCTTTACAATTTTTCAATTTACTAGTCAAGATTAGCTTCCTTCATTATAAAGCCTACGGGTATAAAGCCATGAAAAATAGCTAAAAATTAGGTTGGTTTTAGGAGATATGATTCAATTGTGGATCACCTTGTTATGTTTAAGATCATTATGGATACAAACCTTTATAATATGTTGGAAGAGATTAGGAGCCTTTTGAGTTGAGGCTTGATGTTGTGGCAAGATTGCATGAGAACGTATTCAAGTTTATGAACACTAAGAGATGGAGAGAATAAATTAAGTTAACTATAATATCATATTCAAGCAAGGTTGTCCCTTTTTTCCTACCATTTTTGAAATATACATTGACGAGCTAGAAGATTGTTTGAAAAAATCGCATTGGATTGGCTCAACTCTTCCTAATATGGTCATCATTATTTTCATTTATGATAATGATATTATTTTTATAGCAACAAGTCTCTATTATCTTTTGAAGTAATTAAGTATCCTCAAGTATTTATACTCCAATGAAAATCATGATAATTAAATCTAATAAGATCACCTACAATATTTTCACATGATAGCAATAACTTGCCGCAAGTTATTTCATACAAATGTTTCAAAATCAATATTCACAACTAAAAGCTAATTGAGGGTGGAAAGCTTATTATGGACTTGAAAACTCTTGTAAATCAATGAAATTTTACATATATGGGATAAGGAAAACCTCCTCTTTGGAACTTTTGTTTCTCATGTTGTTTTATATATATGTGAAGTTTGGGGGTGTGGTATATCTAAAGAAATGTGGATAAGAAAAACATCTTATTTGGCACTTTAGTTACTCGTGTTTTTTTATATAGATGTGAAGTTTGGGGATGTGGTATCTCTAAAGAATTGTGGATAAAGATACAACATATTTAAAATGGTTTTGTAACATTTAATATCAAAATTAAAGGATATACACTTCATGTTATCCTCTTCATAAAATAAATCATTTATCCGATTGAGAGAAAAACTGTGACTAAGAACCTAATGCATGAGGACAAGTTAAATAACATGGAAAATATGAGGCTTTTTAAAATTGCTTTAAATTTCAGCGAAAACAATGTTTGACTCAAGTGAGGATAGCATAAGGATGCCTAGTTTTATTTCAACCATTGGAAAATTAAATAATGGATCATTTTTCAAAATAAAGATAAATATTAAAAGTATTATTACATCTAATATGGTCTAATAAAGAGTTACAGAGAAAAATAAAATAGAGATATTATTAGAAGCTAATTAGCCATAGTTTATTAGTGAAAAGTTTTGATGTCACATCAACGCTTCGTTTTTTTGGTTAAAATTCCAAGATTTTTAAAAACTTCTAAAATATGCTCTATGGAATATGGTTTCGAGTGGCTATGACCTAACCACCATAGGTTTTTCGCAAGTCCAAGGCTATCGCTTCAAGCCCATTTAAAGAGATTGCATAGATGTTTGGATTATTGAATTCACAATTTCAATCATTTTCATCATTGTTTATTTTATTTGTAATAGTGAATTTAAATAGTGCCCCTATTCATCATTCTATGGAGGATGAGGTTGCATTCAGAGCCCTAGTGTAGGCTCAAAAACCTCAAGGGCCTTCTTCTTCCCCCAATTTTTTTTTTGAAGAAACTAGCTGAGATCCCCGCAATGAAACTCTCTCCTTTCGATCCATGCAAGAGAGCCTTAGCTCTCTCAGAAAAATCGTTGGTCATCAATTTATGGGTTTGTAGTGGAATAAAAAATCTATTGAATCTTGATTGAAAAACAATGGGCCCCTAAGCTTCAAGGTCATATAACTTTATTTGTGGTAGGAAGGGGCTTCTATGTATTGTTTTTTCTAAATAAAATGGAAATAGATGTGATTTTCAAATCAAGACCATATTTCATGGGGTCTAGAGGCCTATTTATCACTCCATGGACTCTAGATTTCAATCCATATTATTATATTATTGTTGTGTTGGTGAGGGTCTGACTACCACACCTCCCTCTTCATATTTGGGGGGATTATGCACTAAAATACATTGGAAACAAGTTGGGTTGCTATCTAGATAAAGAAAAACCAAAAGGAGGTCATTTTTCTTGCACTTGCATTTGTGTTTAAGTTAACCTCAATGAAGGTCCACCAGGGGCCCTAAAGATAAATCCTAGAGAATGGAGCCATATCCAAGAATTGGACTATGACAAGATTCCTTTCAAGTGCAATGATTTTCATTCTCATGGGCCCTTTGCCAAAATATTCCCCGAATGAAAAAAACATGAGCAGGTCTAAGCCCCTGTTTCTAAAGAGGCTAGTTTCTAACTAGCACAAAAGCGAAGAAGGAATCAACCTAATAAGGTTGAAACCCCAAAGAAATTTGTTGAAGTAGATCCGATTCCATAACCTTCCTTTAGTAAAATCTATTTTAAGGCTCTTCAAGGTCCAGAACAAGATGAAGATACCCCTATGGATAAAACCCCAAATGAGGATCAGGGAAATTGATAAACCTCTTGGACAATTAATTCCAACTCTTTGATTGAGTTATTCCCCATCTAAACCTTGGGTGTGATCCCTATGAAATATATTTTAGGCTATTTTTATGGTGTGTTTATGCCTATATGGTCAATGGGAAGCTCAGTGGATGAATGAATCATTGTGGTCCTTATTGCTAGAGTGTAGATGATAAATTGCCTGGATAGTGGATTCCAACTCCTAGATTGATAAATGCCCCATTTGAACCTTGGGTGTGATGCCTATGAATCGTATTTGAGGATACTAGACTATGTGTTAATGCTTATGTGGTCAGTGGGAGGTTCAATGGATGACTAAACCACTATGGTTCCTGTTGTACAATTGTTAATCATCTGGATATGGAAATATGAGTCAATGTGGTGCTTATGGGAGATTTGTTAACCACCTAAAAAATTGATTGTAGAACCATGTGGTGATTGTTATGAAAATACAACTAATACACCACCTAGATAATGGATTTAATCTCTTGGACTGGACAATACCCCATCTAGACCTTGGGTGAATCCTTGTGATTGAAATCAAAGGAGTAAGTTAGTCACTGTGGTGCTTACTCCTAGAGGGAAGTTCAGAAACCACCTAGACATTGGACTCCATCTCTTTAGTGTCTACTAAGGCTTGGTGTTAATTTCCCTAAGAAAGCATCCCCTTAGACTTTGCATATAACTTGAGGTGGTCAACTACCATAAAATTGTAGTGTAGTTGACCTATGGTTTGGTGGAGAGTAGAAGTCCCTCCTTTAGTTTCCAGTCACCTTAACATACTTATATAAGTTAATGTAACCTTTTGTTGAGTTATGAATTAATTTATTTTATGAATTCACATATTTGGTATGGGCTGGTGAATATGCATGAATTTGATTAATTTCCTAATTGGTATAGGACCTTATTATGCTCATACTCTTTATGATGTTATATATGTTAAGAAGTTGATAAATGACTCGACAGTGCTGATTCAGGTTGTGAATATGATTAGTGTATTATATTGTGTAATGTTTTATCCCAACTTATCTGATAGTAATTACTATGAACCAATGGGTCTTGTAGTTGTAGCTCTCATTGAGCAGTTGGGTGACCAAGTGTGTCCCCTACTAGCTAATGGGTATATTAAATGTCCCAATTATGCTTAATCATGATGTATTAGGGTTATAGAGGTAGATTACAGAGCTATAGAGCTAGGCATAGATTGCCCCACCAGATTAACATAATGGTATCGAATCGGGAGGGGTTGCTCTGTCATTCCTTCAACTATATTTTAACTTGGCGGTGTTTTATCTGTCATCGAGATAGGATTTTGATATGCTTATAGAGTAATATTGGGGGGAAGGTTGGGTGGGAACCTTCCATTTTCCATCGCCAATACCCATTTGTGCCTTTTTTACCTTGAATCGAGTATGTTGATAAGAGCTTTTCGACATGGCCATGGTTCCAACCCTAGAACCCCGTCATCAGGATGGTGCCTACCACTACAATATGTGTGCCTTAATACCTTGCAACCAAGTAAGAAATGATGACTGGTCAATTTATTCATGGTTATAGAGTAGAACCATGTTGCGAATCGCCGCCATTAAGCTTTTGTGGTTGGATAACCTTTATGCAGATGAGTGGTCGATGAGGAGTGGTCTAACCTAGTCGTGGATCTAGTGTGCAACCTTGTCATTGAGAGAATGGCCATTACCATGATCTTTACACATTGTTAAACTTGAAATGAGTGATAAACGATCGGAGGTAATTTTACCTAGTCGTGGTTTAGGTATGGGAACCGTGCCCACTGGGATACCACCCACCTCTTGATATTATGATACGATTCTTTGCAACAGGTGAGAGTGTGAAGGTGCGACCACTCTAGTGTTACATGGAGGAAGATTGTGGGCCCTACAACAATGACCTTTTAGGGTCACGCAACCCTAATGGAAGCCACATGGGTAATGTGATGACATAACCTCTTTTAAAATATTAAATTTATAATGAGCATAACCTTTGATCCGAAACTTGGAATGAGATAAATCTTATCACCAAAAAACTCTTCACGAGTTGGTCACAAAGGTTGCATCAAAATTAAATTCTGTGAACTTGCAAAAATTAGGTTTTTTCTAACCCATATTCATAATATACCTTGAAGATTAAGTCAAACAAGTAGCACCTTCCACAACTCGATAATTCCCTTAAGGGGGTGGGATGGGGTTGTTACATAGTGGTATCAAAGCATAGGTTAAAAACTAGACCTGAAGAGGCTTGCGTACAAACACACAAAATTTAATATGACAATTTAATTATTGTATATGTTGATTTTTTATTTGTAGCTTATGTGGTTTCTAACCTTGTTATGCCCTTTCTCTAGCATGTATAAATAACATGGGTTTGATTTTTTCAATAGCTTCAAATCAACATGATTAGTGCTAACAAACCAAGGTAGTGAAAAATTATATTCATGCTACATTTAACTAACAACTCTCTATGTGTGACAACACATAAGAAGACACATATTCCAACAATAAATAAAAGAATGAGTAGCATAATATTATAGTACAACATGTTCAAATCCTAATATAATATAGAAGAGGATTCAGTTGGGAAGGATTAAGATGAAAATTCCCATAAATGGATGGATACTCGTAGAAGCTTGAGAGTTGAATTGAAAAGTTGCAAGGAAGATAAAAGAAAATATTTTTAGAGCACAATAAAGGGAAGTAGAGGTGAATGCAATAATTTTACAGATCTTATCAGATCTGCAAAGACAAAAGAAACATGAGCTTGGTGCCCACTATCTAGGTATGCATGAATCCAACCAAATCCCATCTAAGATCTGAAATTATGGATTGGAAACCAATAGGGAAGACGGAAACAAGTTAAGGAAAAGAAATATGCAAGAAAGTGAATAAATAATAAAGGGAGAAACCCAACTCAACACTCTATAATGAGAATAAAGAAGCCATGAAATTTGTCTAGTGCTGCAACGAGAACACACCACCATCAAAGTAAGAGCTCAATTGTGGAAGATTTCGAGAAAGAAAATCCCCATGCCTTCGATGGAGAAATTAAGAAGATAAAAGAGGCAGAGGCCTAGTTGTTGGGATTAAAGAAACATGACTTCTTAGTCCACTAATATTTTGAGAACATGAAGGCCAGGGTAACCATTTTCATCCTAAAAGGAAAAGCTAATATATGGTGGGAATATTTGATAAATTTTGAGGCAATTAAAGAAAATGAACTATCATGGAGAAAATTGAAAAAATTTCCATGAGAAGTACATGTCTAAGAGGTTTTATGAAAACAAAATTAAATATTTCCATGAACATAAGCTAGGGCATATTACGTTGAATGAATATTATACCAACATATTTTTATATTTGTTGAGGTGTGTGCCATATATCAAGGACAAAACGGTGAATATCCAAAGGTACCTCAGTGGGAGGACACAGTTCTACCAAGATAGGTTTGAGTTTGATGAGCCAAGGAAATTAAAAGACAACATATGAAAGGATAATTATTTCTATGATTAATCTAAGAATAAGGTGGAATTCCAAAAATACTTGAAGAATAAGGATAGAAGCATTTTTGAAGGAAAAGGGCCAAAATCCTTAGGACACAAGCAAAGAGGGAAAAATGATAAGTTCACCACTCCTTCCAAGGATGATTCCCAATGGAATTTCACTATTTTTGGTAGATTATAGCCCACTAAATCAGTAATAGAATAGGTCAAGGAACCCAAGAGAAGGTTATTACAATGTCGGGATGTCGAGAGAAACACAAGCAAAGGGACTTCCCTCTCCAACAACAACAACAAAAAATAAGTTGTATAATGTCCAAGAGGGAGTGACAGGAAACAATGTAGCTCAAAGCGCCAGTCGAATTTATGCAATGTTGGACAAAGGAAGGAAGATCATCAAGCCTTTGTGATTGAAATGGAAGGTATGGTCACCAACCGTCTTGTTTCAATTTTAATCAATCTAGGTTTAAGTTTCACTTATATCAATCCAAAAGTTTTATAGATGTGAAACTTTCAAACCAAGCCTTATAATAAGTCGTGGCTGGTCCAACTACCACAAGGGTCAAAATAAAGTAGTCAGTTGGGTCACATCCTGCCACTTGGAGTTGGGAAGCATGCCCACAACAACGACCCTCAAATCACTATCATTGGGTCCATATGATATGCTAATTGGAATGAAATAAATAGTAGCCCACTGATTTAAGGTGTATTTCTATAACAAGTCATTGGAATACCTTAGTGATGAGGCAAAGAAAAAATACTTCAAGGAGTGAGGAAGCATGTCTTTGTCACACGGATCTCAGCACTGCAAGTAAAGAAGTGTAGCCAAAATGGATGCTCCTTGTATGTGGTCCAAGTGACTAGTGTGGCAGAGACTAGTGAGGATATAATCAAATATCACCCTATTTTGAAGTAGTTCATCGATGTGCTTTCGCAAGAAATATTGGGATTTTCACCCATGAAGGAAATCAACTTCTCCATTGAGTTGATTCCTAGTGCAGTGCTAGTTTAAAAAGCTCCATATTGTATGAGCACACCAGAATTGGTAGAATTAAAGTGGAAAATAAAATAAATGTTGGATATGAGGTATATCATACCCATTATGTTTCCTTGGGGAGTCCAAAATTATTCATAAAGAAGAAGGATGGTGTGATTCAGATATACATTAACTTTTGGTAGCTTAATAAAGCTATAGTGAAAAACAAGTACCCTCTTCCCATAATTGATGACCTATTTGATCAGCTAAGAAGGGTATTAGTGTTTTATAAAATATATTGGATATGTGGGTATCATGATATCTAAATTAAAATGAATACATCCACATGAATGTGTTCAAGACAAGATATGGGCACAATGAGTTTGTGGTGGTACCATTTGGGCTCATAAATTCCCCAACCACATTTATGTTTCTAATGAAAAACATCCTCAGGGATCATTTAGATAAGTTTATATTTATTTTTTTGGATGACATCCTAGTTTACTCAAAAACTAGAGAAGAGTGTGAAGAGCATTTGAAGGTAATGTTGCAGTTATTGAGGGAACACAAGTTTTATGCCTAAATCAGAAAAAGTGATTTCTTCCAATCATAAATTCAATACTTGGGGCATGCCATTTCAACAAAAGGAGTGGTTGTGGATATTTAAAATATTAAGTCCATATTGGAGTGACCCACTCCCTGAAATGTCACTGAGGTTAGATCCTTTATGGAATTCATTGGATATTATTGGTGCTTCATTTAAGATTTTTCGAATATTGGGAATCCAATCACAACCTTACAAATTAAAGGAGTCAAATTCCAATGGACATCAGAGTGCTTAGCTAGTTTTGAACAACTCGATAAATTTCTCACACATGCACCTATTTTGAGAATATTAGACCCAAAAAAGAATTTATTATTCTACATAGATGTATGTAAGGGATGCCTAGGTGGAAGGCTTGATGTAAGAATGAAATATAGTGTATTATGAATTAAGGAAACTAAAATGAGCATGAGAATAATTACATCACCCATGAATTGAAACTTGGAGCAATACTGCATGCACTAAATATGTGGATGCACTTGTTTCTTGGGAGAAAGGTTGTGTTGATGTCAGATCATGGAGAGCTAATATACTTGTTTGATCAACCCAAATTAAACACAAGACAAGCCAGAGAAACAGCCTTAATTAGCAGGTTTAATTTTGAGATAAATCATATTAAGGTGAAAAAAAATAATATAGTATATGCTCTTAGTAGAAGTCTACAAGTGGCTCACTTGGCAATCATGAGCGCTTTTTAAATTGGCACCAAAGAAACGATCAAGGAGGAATTGATGCATGATGAGAATTTATAGTATGTGAAGGAATACTTACATCAAGAACTAGAGGAAACCATGAGGAAGAATTACAAGCTCACTAACAATGGTATGTTTTTGTTCAAAGATAGATGGTATGTGCCTTATGTAGCTTACTTAAATAAGCTTATAATGGATAAGTTTCATAGGAGACCTTACTAAGGTCATCGTGGTTATTAAAAAAATGATAACAACCATAAAGAAAATGTATTATTGGCCAAGAATGAATAGGTAAATTGTTGAGTACATTTCCAAGTTCCTGGATTGCTAACAAGCCATAATAGAATGAAAACACATTCCAAGATTATTGCAACAAATCCCAATACCTTAATAGAAATTGAAAGTCATATCTATGGACTTCATTAAAATATTTCCAAAGAAATCCAAACATCATGATGCCATTATGGTGGTAGTGGAAAAGTTAAGAAAGGAATCCCAATTTATAGCTATCAAATATACACACAAATCCATTGACATGGCTCATATTTTCATGAAAGGAATATTCAGGTTACATGGCATACCCAAGAAGATCATTTTAGATTGGGCTACCAAATTCACATCAAATTTTTGGAAGGCTTGTTGTCCTTGGGAATCAGTTAGATTTAGTACAGTGTATTACCCTTATACATATGGTCAAACACAAAGTGCGAATAAAGTTTTGGAGGACATGTTGAGGATGTATGTCATGCATCAGCCAAAGATGTGGGAAGAATTCTTACCATTAGTTGATTTTGCATACAAAAATGGGTATTAAGAGTCATTGAATATGAGTTCTTTTGAGGCATTGTATGGTCGAAAATGTAACATTACCGTTAGTTGGGATGACTAGTGAATAGAGTGGTTATTGGACCTAGTGTGTTAAATGAAATGGAGCAAGAAGTTATAATTATTAGGCAAAAATTGGAGGTTGTTTAGGATAGATAAATGAGTTATGCAATTCATCAAAGAATGAAAAAAAAAAATCCAAACGGGAGAGCATGCATATCTCTACATCATACCAAGGAATAAATCAGTAAAAGTGGGGTCTTGTGTTAAGCTATCACCCAAGTTTTGTGGACTATTTTAGATTTTGGAAAGAGTGTGGTTGGTGGCTTATAGACTGGCCTTACCATCTACCATGAAATCACACAATTTATTTCACATTTATTTTCTTAAAAATTATTACATTACACTAATCATGTCATTGATTGATCTATGATATAGGTGGAATTTGAGGGAGAATTGAAACCAAAACCATTGTGCATCCTAAACTAGAGAAAAAACGCGCTATGAAATAAAGTAATAAAGCAGGTCAAATTGTAGTGGAAGCACTTTGGACTAGACTCAAGAAACCTGGGAGATGGAAGATCAAATGAGGGTTCTCTACCCATTTTTTTAATGTATAAATTAATCTAAGAGTTGTAAATACAAAGCTCAGTATTACATTTTGTTTGATATTCATAGAATACCAAAGATGGTGTTCCCTTAAGGGGGTGGGCTCTATAATAACCTTTTTCCTACACCCCCATGTATGTAAATATAATAATGTACTGTGAGTGTGAGACCTATGGTTGGATAAAGTAAAACTATGTGAACACTTGAAGAGTGAATATAAATTTAATGATTTGTTGGAACAAAGAGGACATCACAGAAAGCTCTACAGGGGGGAACATTTTTTGTGCAATGAAACATCCCATAATCAGCCACATTGAATTCCTGAACCGCTTGCTGACCAACCCCAACCACTTGCACTGACAGAAGTTATGAGATGAGATTGGGTGGTATGATCAAAGGACTACACCCATGTCCATCCCCCTTAGAGATCGAGTCTAAGGAATTGGGGCTTTGAGAAGAAAGAGAGGATTCAACAGGAAAAGAAGAAGAAGAATATTTTGGTGAAGGATGTTGGGACTGGAGCAGTATTGATAAAAAAAAATTATTAGTTCTCCCTAGATGTGGAATTTTTTCCAAGGAAGCTAGGCATGGAGGGCAAGGTGCATTGTTGGAGTTTGTGACTGAGCCCTATGCTCCAAGGCTTAGGATGTCATTCCATATATTTTTGTGTTGAGGCCACTAGACTGTATGTCCATGTATGTTTGGTTAGTGGGAGGCTCAGTAGATGATTGAATCACTATGGTACTTACCACTAGAGGGCAGTTGATAAACCACCTAGATAGTGGATTCCAACTCCCAAGTTGAGCAAGGCCCCATATGAACCTTCGGTGTCATCCCTATGAAATGTATTTAAGGCTATTTTATTGTGTGCCTATGCATATATGGTTAATGGGAGGCTTAATGGATGACTAAATCATTGTGGTGCTTATTAGTAGAGGGAAATTGATAAACCACCTAGAGAGTGGATTCCAACTCTTGGACTAAGTAATTCCCCATATGAACCTTCAGTGTGATCCCTATGAAATGTATTTAAGGATACTAGATTGTGTATTTATTCCTATGTGGTCAGTGGGAGGCTAAGTATATGGCCAAATCACTGTGGTGCTTTTTGTATAATTGTTAACCACCTAGATAAGGAAATATGAGTCACTATGGTGCTTGTTGGAGAAAATTTAACCACCTGGACAATGGACTATAGACCCTATGTTGCTTGCTATGAAAATACACCTAATAGATCACCTAGATAATGAGTTTAACCTCTTAGAATGAACAATACCCCATATAGACCTTGGGTGAATCCATGTGACTGAACTCAAACTAGTAAGTGAGTCATTATGGTGCTCACTCCCAGAGGGAAGTTGAGAAACTTCTTGCACAATGGACTCATATATTTATTTTATACCAAGACTTGGTGTGAATTTCCCTAAGCAAGCATGCCCTCGGACTTGTAGTTGGTCAATGGTTGGATGGAGAGTGGACGTACCTCCTTCAATTTCCATCCATCTTAACATACTCAAATAAGTTAATGCAGCCTTGTGCTGAGTTATGAATTGAATTTTTTTGTGAATGCACATGTTTAGTATGGGCTTATGAATATGCATGAATGTTATTAATTTCCTGACTGGTATAGGCCCTTATTATGCTCATACTCTTTATGATGTTCTATATGTTAAGAAGTTGATAAATGAAAAGATAGTGTTGATTCAGATTATGAATATGATGAATGTATTATATTGTGTGTAATGTTTTCTCCCACTTTATCTGATAAGATTATCAATCAATGGGTATGTAATTGTAGCTCTCATTGAGTAGTTGGGTGACTGTGTGTGTCCCATACTATATAATGGGTCGATTAAATGTCTTTGTTATGTTTAATAAGCCTATGTTAGGGTTTTAGAGCTACAACTCTAGGCATGGATTCCCTAACTAAATTAACAGAGTGGTATCAAATCAAGAGGGATTGTTCACTCTTTCCTTCAACTACATTTTATCTTGGCAATGGTTTATTTATCGTTGGGTAGGGAATCTAATATGACTACCAAGTAATATGGGTGGAGGTGAGACTCGCCACTACCCACTGCCCATACCCATTTTGTGCCTTGTTTATCTTGACTTGAGTGTGTCGACAATAGATGGTCGATTTGGCCATGGTTCTATCCCTAGAACCTTGCAGTGAGGATGGTGCATATTGTTACAATATTAGTGCCTTAATACCTTGCTACCAAATGAATGACGATGACATGCTGATCTAATCTTGGTTGTAGAGTGGAACCTATCATTACCCATGGCTCACCAATGTGAAGCTTTCATGCTTGGATAACTTTTGTGAGGGTGGGTGGCTAATAAAAAGCGGGCCAAATTGGTCGTAGATCTAGATCGGAATCATGTCATCAGACCACTACCCACCACAATGACCTTTGTGCATTTTTAAGCTTGAAATGGGTGGTAGATGATGGGAGGTAGACCGAACCAACCATGGTTCTAGTATGGGAACCCTCCCTAGCGAGAGATCAACCATCACCCATTATTGTGATACAATGTTTTGTAGTAGGAGAGAATGTGAAAGGGTTACCCTTTTGGTGTTTCATGGAAGAATATTGCAGGCCCTATAGTGATGACCTGTTAGGATCACACGAGCCCAGTGGAAGTCGCATGGGTAATGTGATGACATGGACTCTTTTAGCATGTCAAATTTTTAATGGGCATAACTTTTGATATAGAACTCAGACAGAGATAAATCTTATATCCTTGGAAATCTCTCGATGATTTGACCATAGTGGTGGTATTGTAATTAAATTCTATATACTTGAAAAAATTAGGTTTTTGTTAACCCCATCTTCATAATAGACCTTGAAGATCAATTCAAATAAATAATACCTTCCACAGTCCTAGAATTCCCTTAAGGGGATGGGAGGGGGTTGTTACATCAATATTTTGTTGTGGGGATCCCTTTAGTCTAGAAAACATTTACCCAAAAAAGTATTAAGGTGTCAGTATAGGTCCACAATGTGGAGATAGTGATTATTCCGACCTCTTGTAGTTCCTAGATTCAAGATCCACAAAGTTATATTTTCTAAACCTCTACATATGAAATTCTTTGGTAGTCACTTCTTAGCTCAATTTCTGTCTCATGTAGCTCATATTGAATTTGCAATGGGGTGTGACTTTGAAGGAGATGGGGAGACACTTCAGCTATGAACCTGGCATGTGAGCCCCCAATGTCTCTGCGACCACCTCCTACCCTATGGCTATGAGAAATTTTTCCAGTCATGGTTGCGGTGGGGAGAAGAGCAGTGTCAAACTAATAATATTTAATTCAACAGGATGAACCACATGGAGCTTGGTAAGGAGGGACCACCCTTCAACAACACCTAATAGAGAGCCAACGTTTAGCAGTGATGGATAATTATGGTCCCGGAAAGCCATAAAGGGTGAGAGGAATGAGAACAAAAGGTCGACAGAGCTGGAGTTAAACATCAAATGGAGGTAGAGAAAGTCCATAGCTTCAGGTGCAAACAGAATGACCAAGACAAACTAAGAAGTGAAGCAAGCCACCCAAGTTCAAGACGAAGGATCAAGATCAATCTTGACTCAATGAATGAATTTAATACATATTCACATGCATGTTGGGAAACACATAGTTCAAAATTTCTAAGGTGATGGGAGTTTTCTGAATAGATCACTAGCATTGCTAGTTGGTTACATCATCCCCTCCCTTCATTTAACACTACCATCAAAGAGTCCCCTCCCACATTTAACATTTCCATTCAGAAAATCCCAACATATATCACCTTTATTAAGAAAAAATTAAGCCGTTTATAAATTCAACAATAAAGAAAATTTCAAAAAATATTAAAAGTTTTTATAGTATTTAATAATTTAAATAATTTAAAGATAAAAATCTATCATTAATTGTTATAATTAATATTACTTTAATAATTTTAATAAATACCTTTTAAATATATATATATATATATATATATATATATATAATTTGTATTCTTATATGGTTGGTCAATTATTATGCTGACAGGCTAAGTCACATGGTTTGGGTTCAGGTTCGGGTTTGGTTAGAGTTTGAATTTTTTGATGAAGTTCTTCATTAGGTTCATCTATATACATTTTCTATATATATATAAAGTTTAAAATGAAATATAGGATAAAATAGTAAGATATCAACATCAATAAACATAAAAAATGCTATCACGAACATGGAAATTGCAAGGATAGATTACAAGCTTGAGTTGTGACATGAGGTTATGAATTTTTATCTATAGACTTGGTCAATGGCTATGAGGTTCGATGAGATTCACCGAACTTCAATAAAAAATTAAGGTTCGCCGAAATTTGAACCTCAAGGTTGAAGTTCGACGAACCTTGTGACATATTCGACAGCCTAGTATGGAAGAGACGTTGTAATGTGTTGTAGTGTTATGCTATGTTATCTAAAATTTTTGACTTGTAAAATTACATAAAAATAAAAATAAAGTAAAAAAATAATATAGCTAAATAAAATAAAATTGAGGTAAAATAGTCAATTTATAGCAAGCATTTTTTGGATGCAGGTTTTTACAAACATGGTTTTGTCAAAGGCATACAATTTCTTGAGATATTCTTTGAAAACTAATCTAAAGTGATGTTAGGTCAATAATCTTCTTTTTTGCTCCTACTCCAATCAAAAAATTCTAGTGAGGTAGGTTCTACATTAGTTTTTCAGAATAAAACAACTTTTCCTCGTATTTATCTTTTTTTTTTAATATTAGACTATGGTCAGTCAAATAAATGTTGAATATAAAAATTGAGCTTTCACAACCGCAAAAATGGGCAAAGGTCCAAAAGTGCCTTTGCCCAATGTATTAGTTTAATATTTATATTTAGAGAAAAATTAGGAGGCCATGACCACAAAATCCAAAATAACTACATCATATCCCATATTCAACAAATGTAAAATGTGATTATATTTTACAACAAGGTATAGTCTAATTGTTAAAAATTTCATCTCGCTCAAGCCTGATATGCAGTACAAACCCTAACGATTAAGGGAATATAGAGATATACTAACCCATGGTTTGATTTATGTGAAATTGGAAAAAAAAGTTTAAAACCATCTGAATCTAGCTATATTATGTGATGTGAAAGGGAAATCCTGAAAACTATCTTTAATTCTCAAAGTCTCAAGAGTACTCGAGGGGTACCAAGTAAGATGTCTTGGGGGCACCATTTCCTTATCATCCTCATCTCTCTTAAGGAGCAACGTATTGTAATCGTTCGAGTCGAGGAGCCAATAAGAAGATTTAGGGAGAAAGGGCATCCAATTGGGAGTTCCCATTATAATACCCCTCTCCTCTACCAAGTCCTCCAACTCGTTTGCCAGACACGAGATGAGAATCCTATAAAGAGAAGCTTCTTCCTCTAGAGATAGAGATGGCAACAATAGCTACTCTCTATGGAGTAAGAGGGAGTAATATGAAGAGGCAGAATGATAATAATATTCTTTCCAAACATTGTCATTTCCATTCTTGCTTTATGGATCTTGATTAATAAACAAATTAACGCAATTTAAACTCATAAAATACATCATCTTAAAGGTTTATATTTATGACGGTATGATATTAAGTTTTCAAAACCTAGAATAGTAAACCATTGGATATATATAAGGGGCAAGGCAATGTGAATGGAAGTGGGTTTGTGAATCTTACTGTTGTAAAATTATGGAAATGGGAAATTAAATTACAAAATCAGGGAAGAGGAAATCATCCAAAAATTTAAATTCATAGAAGACCACTGCAAATGGAAGTGAAAGTATGAGGATGAAACGTCTGGGATTTTTAAAATAAAATAGATGTTCCAAATGGTATTATGTTCTAGTTGTTATTACATGAATTATTGACAAACTCTTAATTTAATAAAAAAGAAATTGCAGTGTTGCTTTAATAAAATCATAAATGCTTCATATTTCTGATTTGATTAGTCTATCAAGATGATTATGTAAAATGAGGGTATTAATATATTGAATCGGGTTTTATATGTATTGCAGTTGGGTATCTGGTAGTTCTTAAAAACTAGTCTAAAACTATTCATGGGTACGATGACTCATCCAAAATCCATAGGAAGGGGAATTTTTTTGTTAGATTATTGTTTTATTTTTTGTTTTTATTATTGAATAATAAAAATGTTGTCATTATATTTCACAATAAATTTAATCAATGAATTATTTAATTAAAAATTAATTTCACGTGTCTACACATTTTTAATGAAATGTTTTTGCTTTATGTTATTGTTTTATTTTGTTTGTTTAAATTATATTTCCAAAGGAAAATGTTATGTTTTCATTATATTCAATAAAAAAATTAAAGGAAAGAAATATAATTAAATATTAATTTAAAAAAAAATAAAAAATTAATTATTTAATTAAAAAATAATTTAATATGAAATGTTTTCGGTGCAGACTAATGAAAAGATAGAAAACCAGGTAGAAGCACATGGAAACAAAAAAGTGTGGACTTCTAGATCCAAAATCCCTAATGGCACATCATTATGATAGTAAAAAATTGTTGGGAAAATTGTATTTATGAAAAAAAATGTAAAAATAAATATAATTAAATATTAATTTTAAAATTAATTTAAACAATTAATTATTTAATTAAAAATTTATTAAGTGTGCCTACTTAATAAAAAGATAGAAGAGTCAAAGAAAAATACATGTAAACAAAAAAAAAGTGGATTACTATCTAAAAACATGGGAACATCGGAATTGAAATATTGTGCATTGTCTAAAAGTCAAAATTATATTTATTAAAAATTTAAATAATATATAATTTTTAAATCAGTGTAAAAATTGAAATAAAATTATAATTGAAATAAAATTATAAAAATTATATGTACATTTTTAATTAATAAAATTGTATATTTTATAATATTTAATAAAATTAAAATAATATGTTTGAAGATCTCTGATGAAGTCACTATGATATCATATTTATGGAAATGAGATTCATAAGGATGAGAAACCCATATTAATAATAGGGTTAAATAATAAAATTCCAAAATTAAAACAGGATTTTTTTTAATTTCCTTAATGAGATATCTCTTTTGTTATTTATAACGAAGAGAAGAGAATTTCAATTCTAAAATACAGATCATTATTTTTATATCTATTTTCGAATTATTTGAATTTATATCTTGTTTGCAATTGGTTTCAGGAAATTTTCAAAAGACATATAATAACCAAAATCCAAACATCCAATTCAGTGTAAACCAAAATGATTTGCAAAATCTAAGAGATTTAGCATTGATCATTATTTACATATCTATTTTCAAATTATCTGAATTGCAATTAGTTTTAGAAAAAGTTTAAAAATATAGCATTGATCATTATTTTCATATTCATTTTCAAATTACTTGGACTGCAATTGGTTTTAGGAAAATTTCAAAGATTTATGTAATCAAAATCCAAATCTACAATTCCCTGTAAACCAACGAATGTGATTTGTAAGATCTTTGTAATCTAATAAATTTAGCAAATATGTCATAGATCTGAATTTTGATATAAACTTTATATAGAAATAAAACAGAAAATCTGTTGGAATATTGACGGTGCTGGTTTGATTTTATATGAGAAGAAAACCAAAAGAATTGACCCAAGTTCTTTCGAGGTTGCTCTGTTTGTCCTCTGCACGAAGTTCTACTGCCATTCTTTAACCAGCGTTATTGTTCTTGGAAGTAGCGCTAGTGGTGCACCTACTGATATTATCCTCACTTTATGATGAATTTCCTATGGTCAGCAAACAAAAAAACAAAAACTGTTGTGCGCCTCAAACCTTTCAAACTGAGAAAGGCTTGATGCAGGACTTATCTTCAAAACAAAAAGAAAACTCTCAGAGTTTTGAAGGCAACTATTGCGTCAAGTTTTTCTCAGGTGGGAAGCTCTGAGATGTACAATAGCTTTTCGTGTTTGCTACCAGAGGGAATTCATCACAGAAGTGAGCATAGAATCAGTAGGTGTCAACCAGATTTATGAACAATCTGCAATCGACATAAATTCAGCACAGATCTACATCAATGAAATATTTTTAGAATCTGCAATCGATATAAATTCAGCACATATCTACATCAATAAAAGTCTACACACAAAACTATCTCCATGATCTCAACAGCAACGTTCGGAGTTTCTGAAAACAAGCTGCTTTTCCGTCCTTCATGGACTTCATGATTTTCAACATCAACAGTAGCACGCAGAGGGAGGACCATGTATCTCATGGAGGATATATTTGGGGTAAAATAATGCAAAAATTATGCAAACCTTTATTCCAAAAGAATAGGATTGTACAGGGTTTAATGGCTTTTCATTTATCTCCGGGTATAGTGGGTTCACCTGCTAATTGTGTTTATGGTTGTTGATTTAGTTGAGCTTACTGGAAAGTGATTAAGTATTATGCGATGAACAGAGAAAAAGCAAAATCTGATTAAAAAGAAATTGCAGTTTCTTGAGGATGCAGTGAAACTGTTTTCCTGTTTTCCTGCGAGCCTGTCATCAAGCGAGCCTGTTTGCATCTTCTGTTTTCATCTCTACCGGAATTAATTTCTCGGGTTTTGTTTTCGACTGCACATCTTAGGCACTTTCACGGAATCTTCTCAAGCGAGCCTGTTTCACACATTTGCTGGTGTTCTTTTTTGACACATCTGTGTTCATGGTTTTCTGGACCTTTCGCCTTAACAAGCGAGACTGATTCATATTAAAGTGTTGTCTCTCCCTCCAGTTACTCCTGGAGTGTTGGCACGTGTATATTGTTTTCTCAAGGTGTTTCTCTGTACTGCCTCATATTTTGATTTGGGTGGATTTATTCCCCAGAATGTTTTAATGATCCCATTCTGCATTTGTTTCGACTATCACATGAAGTCATTACCACTGGATGTTGGATCAAATTATCATCTCTTCTGATATGTTTGTAATGTCTGATATATGAACTGTTAATACAACAGAGTTTTTTTCCTCTGAAAAAAAAATAATGGCACCCTAGATAACAAGAGCTCAACAAAATTCACTGTCAAAATATTATTAAAAAAATTGATTAATTGAAAAGCCATGCAAGTCAATGCAGAGTTTTGGCCAATATCGAGCGTAACAGATTGACTCTCAATATTGGGATTTAGAACGCGGCTTTTGTATTGATCTCAACTCCTCAATTTTGTTTTTCAATACTCGGATTTGGAACGTGTGATTTCAACTTCTTAATTTTTGTTTTTCATTTTTTTTTTACATGGTGGGAAAATTTATTATAATTTAGTTGTCAATTATCTCGCGCTGCTATCCACTAATTATCACTGCTATTCAAGGAAAACTACGCTATCTTGAATATGCCAAGTATAGAGAGTAGGAAAGTTTAACGGTGAGAGAGCCAAACCTGTGAGAGAGCCAGGCCCATAAGAGTTAGCATGTCTAGTTTATGTGATAAAGATATCATTCTAAGCAAAAAGCAGCGCTTGAGGGATTCCCTCTTTTTTCTAGAAGAAGATTTAACTATAAGACAACAAGAGGAAAGGAGGGAAGAAATGGTTAGGATAGAGAGACATGAGGGAAAAAATAGCATGGATTTATAAGGGTAAAGTTGTGATAGCACGATTTGGAACTCCTTTAAAAACATGGCAGAAAGATGATAATAAAGAAGAGACAACAAACTCTTTAACAGTAAATCAGGAAGCAAGGTCAGTATGGGAAAACAGGGACAAAGAACTCATATGTGAGTCTTGCATGTCAAAACCAATAGCAATCAAGTCATACTCAAGTTTCCTTAATTTTATTTTGTTTGAACTGCAGAGGTTACCCATGGAGACGAGGACCTCGATTAGGGCCTATTGCGGAAGATAGAGACATAATTTGCCTCATAGAAACACATGAGCATGGAGGATGCAAGACAGCTTTGTTTGAAGGGTACATGAGGATCGCAGTGTGGAACAAGGCAACAGGGAATGGAACTTTGCATGGGGGTATCATGGTATTAGTGAGAGAAAAAGAAGGTCGTTTCATTCAGCCAAAAAAAAAAAAAAAAAACAATTCATATGGTTTAAAATATTAGAAAATGGAAATCACATTAGAATTGTTGGATGTTATTTTGCGCCGCAAGTTTCAAAAATCTACAAAAGTAGAGGGCTATATCAAAAAGATCCCTTTGCAGCCTTAAAGGTAGATATTGCAACATATTCTTAGCTAGGTGAAGTCATTATAGTGGGTCATTTCAATGCTAGGACTACAAGTGAGCAAGCTAGCATTCTTTGTTGTAAAAAAGACTGTGACCCTATTTGGCTTACAATAGAGAGTAATCATCAGTGGGAAAGAATTTCAGAAGACGAGGGTTGCAATCTCTTGGGTGAACAATTGCTTACTCTATATGGGGCTTTCGATTTAGTCATTTGTAATGGTTTGACTAGATGTGAAAAGTCGGGTAATTTCACTTGCAATACTTACAATGGAGCAAGTGTATTAGACTATGTAATTTGCTCACATAGTTTGTGTGAGAAAATGGAGGAAGTTTTGATTGGAGATCAGGTTTGGGATTTAAAACCAGATCACAAGCCAATTTGTTTAAGTTTCTCTTGAACTAGAAAGAAGCAGCTAGGGTCAAAACTCAATGTGTTCAACAAAATCTTCTGAAGCGCAGACTTCTTTTGACTCTAGAAAATTGCAATACATTCAAATTAGTGCTAGAGAGGCTCTTTGAGAAGGAGAAAATCTCATTTCACGACCTGCATAGTCACGACTTAACACATTTAATTCAAAGCGCACTTACAAAGTGCAAAAGATAAAAAAGTAAGAAGCCTAAAAAAAATTGATTTCCGGCCAATGCTTGGCTTGATGAGGAATTGAAAAAGGCAAGGAGAATGTGGAAAGAGTCAAACAAGGATAACATAAAGCTCAAAGCTTACAAGCAGATATTAAGAAAGAAAAAGGTTGATTTCATGGTTTCAATGAGAAGAATTAATCTTCCTTGGGAAAAATAACCCAAAATTATTTTGGAAGGAGCTCCATCTGAGAAAGATGCAAAGTGAAAACAATATTACAGCTTCTAAATGGTTTGACTATGCAAGACAACTTTATGACGAGGATCCCAAGGTTGACCCCCCTCCCTTGGTCAACACTCATACAAAGCTCTTCACAGAGCAAGAGGTAGAGATGGATATCACAAATTTGGGTGTTGGAAAAGCAAAAGACTTAGTTGAACTCCAAGCAGAGTATCTAAAGTGGGGCTTAAAAATTCTTGCACCTCACATTACAAAAATTTGTAACGACATCATATAGCAAAGGTTCCCTACTAATAGGACAACTAGTTTGGAAATACCTCTTTTCAAGAGTGGTGACGTCAATAATCCCTCCAACGATAGGACCATAATGATAAACCCCTTGTTTGTAAAGTTATTTGGAAGCATGTTAGAAAATAAAATCAACAAGTGGGAAAAAGAAAGAGATAAACAAGCTAAAGGACAAGCAGGTTTTAGACCTAAACATTCCACAGTTGATCATGGTATAACTTTAAGTCACATCATTGAGAAATTTTGGGAGAAAAAGGAAGAAGCCTTTTGTTGCTTTCTCGATTTGTTATGAACCCAGCTCCAAAAATAGAAGAAAAGAGAGATCAACGCCTTAGAAATCAGCCACTTCGAGGGGGAAACCTCCAATACATTACATAAATGAACAATTCTTGGATGATACAAATGACCAAAACATCATTCTATATATAGGAGTCCATGGGGCCACAATATAATCCTAGCTGACCTAAAAATAATAATGTAAGGGCACAAGAATAACAATATTGGGGTTACAAGGGTACAACAATAACAATAAGGGTGCTACACTAATAACAATAAAGGACTAAACTAGTAATATAGGGACCTAAAATGCCCCTCTCCTTCAAAAAATTGTTGTCCTCAACGCTTGAGTAGCTTTAGGTGCTTCTATATAAAATTCTCATTCTCCCATGTAGAATCTTCAGTGGGTAAGTTCTTCCACTTGATGAGATACTCTGAAACTGATCGATTCCGTAGCTCTCAAGTTCTTATTTCTGTGACCGCTTCAGGTTCCAATATGATTTTTCCTTCTTCATCAAGTTCTGGCAATAGTGTTTGAACTGGAAGATTTTCACATA
The DNA here is from genome assembly GCA_034641835.2 of Pinus albicaulis. Classification (NCBI taxonomy): domain Eukaryota; kingdom Viridiplantae; phylum Streptophyta; class Pinopsida; order Pinales; family Pinaceae; genus Pinus; species Pinus albicaulis. The sequence goes on along the minus strand of CM076576.1, from coordinate 906,532,697 downwards.
TACCCTTCTTTAAGCATGAAACATGGAAAACTGGATGCACTGGCGAAGAACTAGGAAGCTCCAATTTGTTTGCCATAGTACCAATCTTTTGCAACACCTTGTAAGGACCATAGTACTTTGGCGATAATTTATTATCCTTCTTAGCTTGCTTGAGGGACATTTGCTTGTATGGTAGTAGCCGTAAAAATACCCAGTCTCCTACATCAAAACTTCTCTCGCTGCGATGTTGATCTGCCTATTGTTTCATTCGATTTTGTGCCAAATTTAGGTTATCCTTTAAGAGTTGGAGAACTTCTTGTTGATGCTCGATGTGATCTTCCACTGCTTGAACCTTAGAATTTTCTCTTAAATATGATGTGATGGATAGTGGATGATATCCATAAAGTGCCATAAATGGGGTCATTTTTGCTGCAGTATGGAAGGAAGTGTTATACCACCATTCAGCAAGAGGTAACCACTTGATCCATTGTGTTTGTTTATCAGATACAAAACAACGAAGATATCCTTCCAAACATTTATTTACTATCTCAGTTTGACCATCAGATTGAGGATGATAAGATGAGCTATGAGCTAATTGAGTACCCAAGCAAGAAAATAACTCCGTCCAAAAATTTCCAGTAAAAATGGGATCTCTGTCGCTCACAATAACCCTTGGGCTTCCATGTAGCTTTTGAATTCTGTCCATAAATGTAGTAGCAAGTGTACTTGCTTTAAATGGATGAGATAATGCACAAAAGTGTGCATACTTGGTAATTCTATCAACTACCACCATGATGACACTCTTTCCTTCGGACTTAGGTAAACCTGTGATAAAATCCATTGAAATCTCCTCCCAATGTTGACTTGGAATCGATAAAGGTTGTAGAATACCCAGGGTCTTAATTGTCTCAACTTTATTTTGTTGGCAAACCAAACATTCTGCCACAACATTTTGAATATCAGATTTAAGGTCATCCCAAAAGAATTATTTCTTCACCCTGTGGTAAGTTTTTAAAAATCCTGAGTGTCCTCCTAAAGGAGAAGTGTGCAATTCCAAAAGAATATTTTGTTTTAGTTGGGAATTCTTACAAAGATATAAGCAATCTCTGTACCATAAGGAATCATTTTTCCAACTAAATGTATTAGATGTACTAGGATCTTGCTGCAACTTTTGAATTAGTGCCCACACTTCTTCATCCTTCTTTCCCTTGCTTTGGTTATCCAATCTGGTTGGATAAGAGAAATGGCACAAAGCAATGCTTCCACCTCTTCATTCTTTCTTGAGAGTGCATCTGCAACAACATTTAGCTTCCCTTTTTCGTAGATTATTTCAAAGTCATAACCCAACATCTTTGTGACCCATTTTTGCTACTCTTCTGAAGATAGTCTTTGTTCCAAAAAGTGTTTAAGACTATCATGATCAGTTTTTACCTTGAAGTGTCTTCCCATTAGGTAAGTTCGTCATTTATTTAGTGCATGCAGTATTGCTAACATTTCCTTCTCATAAATAGGTTTCTGTAAATACTTTCCTTTGATTGGACGACTTTCAAAAGCAATGGGTCTTCCTTCCTGCATTAAAATAGCACCAATTCCATTTTCTGAGGCATCACATTCCACAATAAAGGTTTTTGTGAAGTCTGGCGTAGCTAAGACCGGTGCTAGGCACATTGCCTCTTCAAGATGTTCGAAGGCCTTAGTTGCTTCAGGAGTCCATGAAAATGCATCTTTCTTCAATAATGTTGTTAGAGGTGCTGCTATTCTCCCATAATTCTTAACAAACTTGCGATAATACCCTATTAACTTGAGAAATCCTCGCAACTGCTTTATGGTTGTGGGGACTTTCCATTCCTTAATGGCTTTAATTTTGTTAGGGTCTACCTTAACACCCTCGTGAGATACAATATGACCCAGATATTCCACCTCTTGTACTCCAAATAAACAATTGGATGTTTTTGCATATAATTGTTTCTCCTGCAATAGTTTGAGCACCCTGTCAACATGTTGAACATGATCCTTCCAAGACCTGCTATAGATTATTATATCATAAAAAATACTAGCACAAATTTTCTAAGGAAGGGTTTGAAAATGGAATTCATCAACCCTTGAAATGTAGAAGGTGCATTGGTAAGGCCAAAAGGCATGAAAAAAATTCATAATGAACCTCATGAGTTCAAAATGCTATTTTCAAAATATCTTCAGTCTTCATTCTAATTTGATGATATCCTGAACGAAGATCCAACTTGGTAAAATAAATTGCTCCATGTAATTCATCCAATAATTCATCAATCACAGGAATGGGAAATTTATCTTTAATGGCGAGCTTATTGAGCTCCCTATAATCCGGACACATTCGCCATGATCCATCCTTCTTGTGTACCAATACTACAGGAGCAGAGAAAGAACTTTGACTAGGTTGAATTATACCGGCCTCTAACATTTCTGCAATCATACGTTCAATTTCGCTCTTTTGGAAGTAAGGATATCTATAAGGCCTGATGTTTGGAGGAACACTTCCTGGAATCAAATGAATAGCATGATCATAATCACGAATAGGTGGGAGTCCTTTGGGAGTTTCAAACACCTTGGAATGATTGTCCAATACTTGTTGGAGATCTGCAGGAATAGATGATTTTGATGTTGGAACTTCTAGTGAGCATAATTGTGCAATTACGCCTCGTTGTTCTTTCTTTATAAGCTTTGTCATGACATTAGAGCTTATTATCCTTCCCGGCTTCCCTTCAATACCCCGTAATTCGACTTCCTTTCCTTCTGAAAAAAATTTCAAGAAAAGTTCTTGAAAATTAAAAGCTACCGTCCCCCAAGATTGTAACCATTGTACTCCTAGTACAACATCAGCACCTCCCATAGGAATGGCAAGCATTGGACTAGTCAATACATATTCCCCCATGGTTAGCTTGATATTATGGCATTTTTTAGAGCAATTTATAGTTCCTCCATTTGCAACCATCACTTGAAATTCTGGTGCTGGGTATAGGAAACAATTCAATTCATTGGCTACCTTACAATGAATAAAATTATGGGTACTACCTAAATCAATCAACACTATTACCTTTTTCTTCTTGATATGTCCTTCTATCTTGAGAGTTTGAGGAGTGGTAATTCCTGCCAATGCATTACACGATATGGTCAGACTCATTTCTTCCTCTTCTAGGGTTGGTTCCTGGTGTATATCCTCTTATTTTGAAGATTCTTGTTCATTTTCTTCTTCCTCTTCACAATCTATGTAAAATAATTTCTTCTCAGCACACTTATGACCTTTAGTGTATTTGCTATCACAACTGTAGCAAAGCCCTTTTGCTCTTTTTCTTCCAATTGTTGTGGTGTCAACCTTGTAGGTTGTGGAAGTCTAGGAGTAGCAACACTTCCATCTTTATATATGTGAGTGGTAGGCTTCCTTGTCGCCATAATTTTACATTCAATTTTTCTTGCCAACCTAAATGCCTTTTCCAATGAATCAGGTTCTCAAACGCGAACTTCATGTTGGATGTTATCCTTTTAAATCCCTATGAAGACATCAATCTTGTGTTTCTCGGGAATATCAATTACCCTTATATTCAATTTTTAGAAGTTCTCAATGTGATCCACCACCGAACCCTTTTGTTTGAGATTTATCAATTGGCTAAAGAAGGTGTTGCTTTTTGTATCCTCATAATGTGTTGTCATTTCCTCCGTAAAATTGACCAAGTGACATTTTTTTTATGGGAGCAAAGCCATCTATACCATACAAATGTATTTTTTTCTAGATGTAAAGTTGCAATGTGTACCTTTTGTGTGTTTTTCACACTATTGAGATCAAAATATTGCTCCATCTGTAGTATCTATGTTACGAGATCTTTGCCATCAAACTTCCTCATATCCATATTTGGAATATAGTGGTTCTTCCATCCAACATTAGAGTTTATGAAATCACGATTAACATTTATTTTGTTCTCATCATGAGTTTCCTCTACTGTATTTTCGCCATTAGGAAACATTTCTTGTATCAATTTTGCCAAACCTTCAATATCTACTTTTAGATCATTCTTCATGTTTTCCATGTTGTCTTTCATTTTTTCATCGATCTTATCTTCCATGTCATCCATCTTAGATTCCATGCCATCCATCTTAGCTTCCAAACTATTCATCTTAGCTTCCATGCATTTTTTCAAAACTTCCATTTCATTTTTTGTTGCTCTTTACGATAGCGAAATTTGGTGCACTTGCTCTTGTAATTTTGATATTTCATGTTGCATTTATTCGTCTTCAAGAGTCATAGTAGAGCCTTCTGAAGGCTTAATGGGTGTTGAATTATTTTTAGGGGTAAGTTTAGAACCTAATACTAATTCTATTCTTCAATATGCCCTTCGAATAAATTCAAACTAATCTTTTCAAACGAGACTTATGTAATTCGAAAAAATACACACATTTTTCTTTCTTTTGAGGAGATCGAAATTAAAACTAAATTATCTATGTGATTTCGGATCTTCAATATCTGAAATTGGGCCCTGTAGTAGCCTTCTGAATCTTCTTTCAAATTCCAGAGGTCTAACCTGATTTGGATTCTTCAAGGAAAAGTTATGCCAAATCTCCCACAATGACCTAATTATGGACTGGTTCAGTAGAGTGACCTTGTACGGCATGCCACATGTCACCATTTCCTCCTTCGGCTCTAAAGTTGATACACAGGAAAACACAATCTGTGTACTTGCGACCACTTTTTACAGAATTCCAATCCAATGCTAAGAGAGAGAGTTATGATGATTTTCCCATGATCACCTCTTTGAGATGAAATTCGGGAGCTTGGAAAATCTGTAACTTCCACAGACCCTATCTCTGAAAATATTGTGAATCAAACTCTGAAATTTTTCCACAATATTCCTCAGGATTTCAGGTTCGCTCTATAAAAGTTCAACTTCTAAACCCTCGTAGAAAAAATTTATAGAAAAAATGCCACGATGATCTGTTTAGGTTAAATTCAGGAGCCTGCAAAAATCGCTAACTTGCACAGATCATATCTCTGATAATATTGCGAACCAAGATTTGAAATTTTTCCACGACGTTCCTCAGGATTTCAACTTCGCTCTGTAAACATTTCAACTTCTGACCCTTCGTAGAAAAAAAGCTATAGCGAAAATGCCATGATGACCTGTTTGGAGTAGTGAAACCCTAGAATCCAAAGCTTTGATACCAAATGTTATGAAACCAGCTCCAAAAATAGAAGAAAAGAGAGATAAATGCCTTATAAATCAGCCACTTCGAGGGGGAAACCTCCAATACATTACATAAATTAAAAATTCTTGGATGATACAAATGACCAAAACATCCTTCTATATATAGGATTCCATGGGGCCACAATATAATCATATCCGACCTAACAATAATAATGTAAGGGCGCAATAATAACAATATTGGGGTTATAGGGGTACAACAATAACAATAAGGGGCTACACTGATAACAATAAGAGACTAAACTAGTAATATAGGGACCTAACACGATTTCAGAAAAGCCTTTGACACAGTTCCTAGGGATAAGCTTTGGCACAAAATGGAGGAACTTGGGGTTCCCAGGCATTTGAGAGCAGTTGTGCATAGGTTGTACGAAGAGGTGAAATTCAAAATTAGAACTTCAGCAGGCATTTCTGAAAGTTTTATAAGTGATATCAGGGTCAAACAAGGTTGCCCATTTTTTCCTACCCTCTTTGGTTTATATATCAACAAACTTGAAGAGTGGCTAAATTCACAAGGGGGTGACGGTATACATTTGGGAAAGTTTGTTATAAGGTTTATTTTGTAAGCAGATGACCTTATTTTGATTGCTAAATTTGCTCTTGATTTGCAATATTACTTACTTTCCCTTGAGCATTTTTGTAGAAATGTGGGGATGCAAGTCAATATTAGCAAAATGAAAATAGTGGTTTTCTCTAACAAAAGAAAACATAACCAACATAAGTTCTACTTTGAAGGCATCATTCTAGAAGAGGTTGCAGATTACAAATACCTCGGAATTGAATTCAACAGAAATCTAAGCTGGGATGGATGTAGAGAAAAAAAAACTTTGGGGGGTTGGAAATCATTTTATGCTTTTCAAAATATGTGTAGAGAGGCAGAGTTATGGGACTGGAAAACCACTCTAACTCTTTTTGGGCTTTTAGTGATTTAGCTGATTCTCTACAATTGTGAACTGTGGGCCAACAGTACATCCGACATGCAGTGGAAACAAATTGAGAATTCATAAGCATTTGATTACAAACAAATTCAAAATTAAAAGTGTAGTTCCTTATGCTATCTTGTTAAGTGAAACAAGGGTTGATCATGTTGAAGCAATAGCTATGGTGCGAGTCATCAGGTATTTTAAAAAAATTGAGCAAATGGAAGAGGGCAGATGACCTAAGGTTGTGTTTAATGACATATTGTTCACAAGAAAAAAGACTTAGATGCGGAAAAATAGCAAATGGTTTAGCAAATGGGGCATTTTCTTGAGCATGTGTCCCTCAAATAGTAAAGAGATAAAAACTTTTGTTATGGATAAGTTTGAAAAATGTACTTGGGAGAAGGAGTTAGGGAGAAAGAAAAAGTATTATATTGAAGAGTTTAATCCCTCTCATAACCATAAACAAAAAGCATACATAAGGGTCAATATTTCTTGGAGAGCCAAAATTATTATCGCTTAATTAAGGACTAATTCGCATCAACTCCGTTGTGAAACAAGGTGCTGGAAAAGGCCAAAAGAAGTGTGGGAGGAAAGAATATGTATTTTTTTCTCTTTCAAAAAAGTGGAAACATAAATGCATTTCATTTTAGAATGTGAAGCTTTCAAAGACAGCAGGGAAAGTTATGCGGATATTTTGGCATCTAGTTCTTGGGAGGTTCTATTCAGCAAGGGCTCTGTCAAGAAGTTGGGAGAGTTTATTGTGAAGCTTCAGAGGAAAAGGGCAGAATACAAGATCTAGATAGAGGAGCAATCTGTCTCATAGGCTATATTTAGCCTCGTGGATGTTAAAATAACTTCTTCTTCTTCTTCCCGTCTGTGGGGTCTTAGTTAAACGGTGATGAGGCAGGCTGTTATAGCACTCATCACAAGTTCAATTCCCTTCCTCGATCAGGGTGATGTATTTGGACATGTTGATGAAAATGCAGTTAAAAAAAAAGAGAGAAAAAAAAAGTGAAAAATGAAAGGAACTACCAAGCTTACAAAAAAAAAAAAACTTCTTCTTCTTCTTCCCACTGGTGATCCGTAAGGGGCAATCTTCACTCTTGCGAGATGCCTCTTGGTCTTGGGTAGTTAACTTGTTTCCTTACATCCTAGGAGACTAGCTCTTAGCTAAACAAAAACAATTTTAGGACATACTCGAAGCCCTTTCATTCTCTAATGTTATTCATGAAAAAAAAAAAATTTCAAATTCTATGATTTAATATGAAAAGCTTTTGTATATCATGCATTTTCATAACTTAACAAGAGCTCATAATAAAGTTTCACTATTAAAATTTGAAATGGTATTAAATTTTAATAAATTATTTGTTAAATTTTAATTATAATATTTAATCACATTTTAAAAATGTGTAATATTTATCATATTTTATAATTATATGAAAAAAATATTTACGATCTACCTTATAATGTAAACATAAACTAACTTTACATCATTTTAAAATTTCTTCAAAGACCTTTGCAATATGTGTTTTAATGTTATTATTTTTTTAATTAATAATAACAATATAAAATAAAATAATAATAAATTGTATTGTAATATAATTTTTATTAATAATTATTAGTTTATATTAGATTATTAATTAGGCTAATAGGCCTTCTTTGAAAGAGATCAAGTTTTTGTTAGTCAACATATTCATTCTCCTGATGACACATGTTTTTTCTACTTTTCACCTTACCTTGACACCTGTACCTTGACACCTGTTTCTTTAGCCATGCGATGAGAGAAATAGACTACCAACCATAGTTACCTGTCACAGTCTTCATTTACTGGCGGAGTCTTCATTACTGGCGGAATGGTAGGCATTTCCGTTTCAGTCATTTCAGTTATGGGCAAAGATATCTGGCGGAATGGTAGGCAATTTTAATCACTGGTTCCATTATCGCGCATTAAATGTGACATATATTGAAATTTAATTGTTCAATTTCCAGGTAGCGCCATTCTCTCCCTGACGTAGCAATTTTAATCACTCCTGGTTCCATTATCTTTTGGAGTGGCAATTTCAGCGACATCTACATAGCCGGGACGGGTGTTGTTGGAAAGGCAGTTGGTACGGTTACAACTGACAACCGCTACCATCACAGGTATTGATTGTGATCTGCAAGGATTAGCAAAGGGAAATTGCACGAGTCTTCTGGTCTTGGAACTACAGGCTTTCAAACGAAATCATGCTCAATAGTAGCTACTCTTCTGGTCTTGGAACTACAGGCTTTCAAACGAAATCATGCTCAATAGTAGCTACTCAAATAATCTGTTTTATAGTCCATCTCCACATGCAAGACTGCACTAGGGGTTCGTTTTACAGTCCATCTCCACATGCAGGACATGACTGAGGGTTCGTTTTATAGTCCAGGACATGACTGAGGGTTCGTTTTATAGTCCATCTCCACATGCAAAGACTGCATTGAGGGTTCATTTTATAGTCCATCTCTACATGCAGGACTGAGGGTTCGTTTTATAGTCCATCTCCACATGCAAGACTGAGGGTTCACCAAACGACGAGATCGAGTTAGAATTTGAAGACTACAAAAATAAATGGAATTCGAGGGAGAAAGACACCTATTACACACCCTGCGTGCATCACAGAGCATTGCAAAGAGAAGTCGCACCAGATGTAGATCGTCTCATGATAATGTTTATTCCAAGAGGCTGGTGTATAGGCATATATGTAGTCAAAGTTTCAGTGAAAGTCACCATTCTGACCTGAGGTAGAGGTTAGGTGTTAATATTTGATCCTGGTATGTATTTAATCTCAAACATGACCATTGTAATTGGGTGAAAGCTTTATTTTGTAGACCAGGTAATTTCATAACACATTTTGTATTTTTTTTTCATCTAATGTACCATCTAAGAAGGAACGCAACATATATAACAATCTTCATCCTCACGCAGAGTAAAGCTCTCTGGACAATTTTCGCAACGAGGAAGAAACTCACTGTAAAAAAGCAAGAAAAGTTGCAAACTCCCTGCAACAACATTTATGTAATTAGCACAGGAGAGTGTTTCAATGGAGAAAGCGAAGCCTGGTAATTGTTGGAATCCACAGTAGTTCCTACAGTTTCCGGCAGCAAACACAAGTCTTAGGAGGTTATAAGGTGCATTGGGCACCACATTCAACTGATAGCAAGACTTATTGAGAATCTTAGTAAAGAAGCTTAAAGTATGCAAGTAAGAACCGTCACCGTCCCCAATGTCTAATGCCTCACCGACGTCTATGTAATGAGTATCAATAACTCAGGTGATATTCATTTCGTCAGTGTGATTTGTTTTCTCACCGCACTCATGAATACTAAGAAATCCTGTCGACCCAAAGTTCTATAACGTACAAATTTGGCCTTACTATCGAATTTACAGTTTTTTTTATTGGAAATATGAAATAATAGGTTTCGGTTTTTGGAAGGGTAGTAAAATGAAGGAAAGTCCCCATGATTTTCGTAAGTTGAATGTAATGAAATTCATATAGTAAAAAAAAAAAGGTTTTTTCCTGGTACTAAATATAAATCAGAGTATTTTTCACGTTGAAAAATGAAATAATAGGTTTCTTATTTGCAGATGTTTAAAATTTAAGAAAAAAACCATGTAATTTTCGCTATGAGCGTCAAAAAAATATTTTAAGATGTATGATAATAGCTGGTTCAACAAAAACATTAACAACCAAGAATATCAAGAACATTAACAGCACGGTTACAGCCATCCAAAAATTTCATTCAACGAATCTGTTATTTTCCATCATCCCCAAAAAATTTAAAATCCCACATAGTATTCGTTTCTAAGCAATACATATACATGTTGAATCTTACACAAGTTCATATTAAAGAACAACGAAAATTTAAAATCCCACATAGTATTCGTTTCTGAGTAAGACATATGCATGTTGAATCTTACAAGTTCATATTAAAGAACAACGAAATAACAACGAGTGCGTTCGAAGCCTGTGAAAGTGTGAGAACGCCGAATTTATGTGTGGTCAGAGTCAATAGTGCTTGGCCGCCGCATATTCAAACGTCCCAGCATTGACACATGCCAGTTGATTCTCACAATTTCATGTAAAATCAAGTCAAAACGTACAAATAACATTTTCTAGAGGTGAGATTCCCTTGTCTACGTATATATTTATACATATTCTTAATAACTTTGCCCATTGATTCAATATGATTTGTATTTTTCCAGAATGAGATTCCTTTGTTTAACTATTGAAGTGTATATAACTAGTAATGGCCTTTAAAAGCACAAAAATACACTAAAGGCATATTCATAAATAATTTCTAAATCCATAATTAAATTTTAGAATGAGAAATCGATTATATAATTTCAAAAATCATTTTAATAACATAAATGCTTATAATTTTTAGTTTATGAAGTTTCAATTTAATAAATTTAATTACATTTAAAATATTAATTTACAAAAAATTATTCTTTTTTAACAAATGATCTTTAATTTAGATAAACATGGGTTATATAGTGAGTAATTAATTATTATAATAACAATTGAAAATAATTAATATTATTTTATATTAATGGAGAAATGGTTACACAATTTGTAACGTATCGCCTTAGTTTAGGATTAGTTCCTACAATTTAGGAGTTTGTTTGCAACTTCCTAATTCCTAGTGTTGTACTTAATGATGTAATTCCTCATTCATGAATGTAGAGTAAACTCAGAGTGTTCTCTCTGTTTGAGTGCAGTCTCCAAGTGCAGTACTCACCTGTGAGCTGCAACTCCTTCTTTTCAATTCAGTGTCATTTTTATCTTGGTATCAAAGCTCAGAGTAGGGACAGCCTTATTTTTTTTAGGATGCATCATTGATTACAGAACTGTAGTGGCGGAAGAGCTTACAGAAGTTTTTCGTAGATTCAGGTGGACTGCAGTAACACCTGAAGACAGGTCTCAGATGACTGATCATCTCTGAGCAGAAGAAAGGGTTGGCGCGGTTTTTTCGCGAACAATCGCGCCATTGGCGCGGGTTTCAGGAAGATAAGCGCGCCAGCGCGCCAAAATACGCGAGTGGCGCGGAAGTACACGCAAAAAGCGCGCCAGGGCTGGTGACTCACGCGGATTTTGCTTTTGGCGCGGTTTTTTGCATCAGAGAAGCGCCAAGGACTCGCACGCATTTTGATTTGGGCGCGGATTTTTCGAATCGAATAAGCACCAGCCTCTTTCTCTTTGGGAAGGTCTGCAATTTTTTTTTTTTTGCAGATCAGCCCTGCCCGGTGGTGGCACATTGAAGTTCCGAATTCGCCCGGTGGTGGCAGATCGGACTTGCCCGGTGGTGGCACATTGAAGTTCTGAATTCGCCCGGTGGTGGCAGATCGGACTTGCCCGGTGGTGGCGCATTGAAGTTCCGAATTCGCCCGGTGGTGGCAGATCGGACTTGCCCGGTGGTGGCGCATTGAAGTTCCGAATTCGCCCGGTGGTGGCAGATCGGACTTGCCCGGTGGTGGCGCATTGAAGTTCCTGATTTGCTCGGTGGCAGCAGATCGAACTTGCCCGGTGGTGGCGCATTGAAGCTCCTGATTTGCTCGGAGGCAGCAGATCGGTTTTGCCTGGTGGTGGCACATTGAAGGTACAAATTTTGTTTGGAAAAACAGTGGTCAGGATCTGGTATGTGGTAATTTTTTTTTAGTGTGTCCCGCAATTATTCAGTTGATTTATTCATCAGAGGATCAGATATTTTTTTTATCAATCCAATATGAATAACAGTATAGAATCGTATCTCCACGAGTCTGGCAAACTCGATGGATCGAATTTCTCCAACTGGAAATTCAAGATACAGACTTTACTTGAAAGCGCAAATGCGTGGTCGATCGTTACAGGAAGTGAGCTGAGACCATGATCAGCTGCACAAGAACAAGACTGGGATAAAAGGGAGACAAAAGCAAAGGTCATATTGAAGATGTCCGTCAAGGACAATATTATCCCGCATATTAGAGACTGTAAATCGGCCGCTGACATTTGGACGATGATTAAAAACCTATACCAGACACAGAATACAAACCGTGTCTTGTCACTCAAAGGCAAGCTGTTTGCGATGAAGATGGAGGAGAATGAGTCCGTTGCTGGATTCATTGCGAGAGTCAAAGACCTGAAGGACAGATTGGGAGATATCGGAGAGAAAGTTTCCGATTCAGATCTGGTCACGATCACATTGAATGGAATGACAGATGAATATCAGATGTTCATCACAGGGTTGGCAGCAAGGGAGAAAGCCCCTACGTTTGAAGAGTTGACAGGGATTCTGCTACAAGAAGAAGAGCGACGACAAAATCTGAAATCACAGAGCAATGAACTTGCTCTGATGGCGAAAAGGCGACAGTACAGAGGGAAGAAGCCACAGCAGCAACAGCAACCACAGCAGCAGCAGAAAGGAGCCAACACATTTCAGAAGAGACCGTTTAAAGGTATGTCTGCTAATAATTTTCCCAGCAAGAAATGTTTTTACTGTGGAAAACCTAGTCATGAGATTAAAGATTGTTATAAGAGGCAGGCAGACGAAGGAAGAAACAAACAGAGAAAACATAAGGGTTACTTTGTTGAGGAAGAAGAGGACCATAGCCACGAACTTCGACTATTTACAGCCGATTGTGCCCTTTCAGCTTCAAAGGGAGATGAGGACGACATATGGTATGTCGACTCTGGCGCATCCTCACATATGACTGGTAAGAAGGACTGGTTTGAATGTCTTGAAGAAACTTCATGTGGGTCAAAAATTTATTTAGGGGATGATAGTGGATATGAGATCAAAGGATATGGTGACATTCCGGTAAAATTACCTAGCGGTAACATTAGACACCTTAAAAATGTATTGTATGTGCCCGGAATTAAGAAAAATTTGATCTCTGTCTCAATGATTACTGATCAGGACATGCAAGTTCAATTCTTTAAGACTAATTGTGTCATAAAGGATAGCCAGATGGAAACAGTTGCAACAGGAGTGCGTGTGGGGAGCTTGTATAGATTAGACGTGAAAAGTATGACAAAGCAAGCAATGGTTGCAACTGGATCGACAGCTGAAGATCTCTGGCATCAGAGATTTGGCCATCTTAATCTGCAAGACCTCATCCTACTTCAGAGAAAAGGTATGGTCGATGGACTCCCTGTTTTCCATAATGTTAAGTTGGATTGTGATGGATGTGCATTAGGGAAAATGCATAGAGAAGAGTTCCCTTTGCATGTTAATGGAAAAGAAAGAGATGTCTTAGAACTGGTGCATACAGATATATGCGGACCTATGCAGACTAGGTCATTAGGAGGTGCATATTATTTTCTCTTATTTACAGATGATTGCACTAGGTTCTCATGGATATACTTTCTGAGTAAAAAGAGTCAAGCCTTTCAGTATTTTAAAGAGTTTAAATCTATGGTAGAAAACCAGACAGAAAAAAGGATAAAAATTCTCCGCTCAGATCAAGGGGGAGAATACAGGTTGGGAGAATTCATGAATTTCTGCAAGCAGCATGGGATTATTCAACAGTTCACAGTGCCCCACACTCCTCAGCAGAATGGAGTGGCAGAACGAAAGAACAGAACTCTTGTGGAGTGCGCAAGGAGCATGCTTCAAGGTAAGGGTCTATCAAATGGTTTTTGGGCAGAAGCTATTAACACTGCTGTTTACTTAAAGAATAGGAGTCCTACTAGATGTCTAGGCTTCAAAACCCCTTTTGAAGCATTATTTGGATTCAAACCAGCAGTGAGTCATTTAAGAATATTTGGGTCAAAATCTTATGCTCATATACCTAAGGCAGATAGGAAGAAGTTAGATCCAAAAGCCTTGAAATGTATCTTTGTTGGATATGGCACTGAGTTCAAGGCATATAAGTTATTTAATCCCGTGACTCATAAGGTTTTTGCAAGCAGAGATGTCATATTTCATGAACAGGTTGAAGAAGGAAAGGATGACTCTAACAGTGATTGGCACATTCCATTGCTAATGGAAGGAAATAGTGAGGATGATGAAGTGCAGGAGCAGAAACAAGAAGAAGAAGTAACAGGTAATGTAAGCAATGATGCAAGCTCGGAGAAGGCTGAAATAGACAGATTTGAGGTAAGTCCCCTACCAAGGAGATCAAGTAGGAAGACTCAATTACCATCCAGATTGAAAGACTATGCATTAATGACAAACATTTTAAACATTGTAGAACCTGCAAATTATGAAGAAGCAAGTAAATCTGATGCATGGAGGGCTGCAATGTATGAGGAAATAGAATCAATAAACAGAAACCATACTTGGGATTTGGTTGAATTGCCTGAAGGTAAAAACCCCATAGGATGCAAATGGCTGTATAAACCTAAAATAAATGCAGATGGGAGTATAGAAAAACTTAAAGCTAGACTGGTAGCAAAGGGTTACTCACAGCAAGAGGGAATAGATTTCGATGACACCTTTGCTCCTGTAGCCAAATTAAACACCATTAGAATGCTAATTTTCTTAGCAACAAAACATAAATGTTAGCTACACCAGCTAGATGTTAAGTCTGCATTTCTGAATGGTGACTTGAAAGAATAAATTTATTTAGTTTAGCCTGAAGGTTTTGTGAAAAAGGGGCAGGAACATCTTGTTTGTAAATTGAAAAAGGCACTTTATGGTTTAAAACAAGCACCCAGGTCGTGGTATGAGAAGATTGACTCATTTTTTGTACATCATGGCTTTCATAGGAGCTTGAATGATCCAAATCTGTATACCAAGTTTAATAAACAGAGGAAATTTATTTTGATTTCTTTGTATGTAGATGATATGATCATAACAGGGGATGCTAACAATCTGATCAAAGAAATCAAACAGCAGATGTCACAAGTGTTTGAGATGAAAGATCTCGGAAATCTACATTACTGCTTGGGATTGGAGGTATGGAAAGATTCTGGACAAACTTTTCTTACTCAAGGGAAGTATGCCAGAAGCTTGCTGGAAAGGTTCAGAATGGAGCAGTGCAGATCAGCAGCAACACCATTGCAGCAGAACTTAAAGTTGAGCAGTGACGATGGCACTAAAGAGGTGGATGCCACTATGTATAGACAGCTAGTTGGCAGTTTGATATATCTCACTACAACTAGACCAGATTTGGCATACTCTGTTAGTATGTTGAGCCATTTCATGTCGAAACCACTCGAAAGTCACTGGGTCGCAGCAAAAAGTGTGTTGAGGTATCTTAGTAGTACTAGTAATTATGGTATTTTGTACACTGACACTTCTGATGTTACTCTAGCAGGTTTTTCAGATTCAGATTGGGCAGGTAACTTGGATGATCGAAGGTCTATCACAGGTTACACTTTCAGCATTGGATCCGGGGTCATAGCATGGAGCAGCAAAAAGCAAAGTACTGTAGCCTTATCTTCATGTGAAGCTGAGTACCAAGCATTGTGTGCAGCCACATGTGAAGCTATCTGGTTGAGAAGACTTCTCAACGATGCAGGAGAAGAACATAAAGAATCAACTATCATCAAAACTGACAACCAGAGTACCATCAAGCTTGCATACAATCCAGTCTTTCATAAAAATACCAAGCACATCGATACTCAGTTCCATTTTGTTCGAGAGAAACTACAGTCAAAAGAGATATTTGTTGAATATTGTAAAACGTGTGACAATATGGCCGATATATTTACTAAGCCTCTTGGGCGTGTAAAGTTTGAATTGTTTAGAAGGATGCTAGGAGTTCAGGATAATCCTTTCTCCATTAAGGGGGGGAGTTGAAAATAATTAATATTATTTTATATTAATGGAGAAATGGTTACACAAGTTGTAACGTATCTCCTTAGTTTAGGATTAGTTCCTACAATTTAAGAGTTTGTTTGCAACTTCCTAATTCCTAGTGTTGTACTTAATGATGTAATTCCTCATTCATGAATGTAGAGTAAACTCTGAGTGTTCTCTCTGTTTGAGTGCAGTTTCCAGGTGCAGTACTCACCTGTGAGCTGCAACTCCTTCTTTTCAATTCAGTGTCATTTTTATCTATAACAAATGGTGTTTAATTAAGATAAACATGGATTAATAAGCATTTTTAATCTAATATTGCTAATATATGGTTTTTTAAACATTACAACATCTCTACCATACTAGACTGGAGCCCATCTCTTCACCCAATTAGTTTTGATGGGAAACATACCCAAATTGGAATAAAGAAGAATCATTTAAATTGGAAATCAATTACATAATTTCAAAAATCTTTTTAATAACACAAATACTTATAATTTTTAATTTATAAAATTTTCAATTCAATAAATTTGATTACATATAAAATAATGATTTACAAAAAAATTATTCATTTTTAACACAAAATGTGTAATAGAAAAAAAAAAAAAATCTAAATCTTACATTCAAAATATAAGGTTTTAAAATAGTAATCAAGATTTTCACAATTTTACATACCAATATTTCCCAAACAACCATTTTCAATCCGTGCAAACTTGGTTTTACAACTTAACAACACAAACACAAACACTTGGTTCCACAACTCAACAACACAAACACAAACACACTGATCAACAACTCAACAACACAAACACACTGTAGAAAGACGTTATTTTTTATGGGAAACATACCCAAATTGGAATAAAGAAGAATCATTTAAAAAAATAAAAAATCAATAATAAGAAGTCTCACTTTTCTCTTAAAAAATAAAAAATAAAATGAAAAAAAATAATACCTAACATATTTTTATCAAAAATTTTATCAAATTTCAAAATAAATACAATAAAATAAATGATAGTTTTATGCCAATAGCCATGTTTATTTCAGAATTGCCCTCCCAAAATTTAAATTTAATTATCAATAATTATAAGGTATGGTATTGTAATAAAAACTATTTACTAGATAAAAATTTCCATGGTAAAGTGGGGTGAATTGATTATAATGTGCATTTACCAACAATTTCATTTAGGCCTAGTCTAACTTATAAACAAAATGAATTTTGTTAAGAGTGCCAATTTTAACTCAAATCATGCAAATATTTTTTAAAACTTGAGTTTAAGTTGTTTAATATGTAGAATTCGATTGTCCAAGGGTTTTTTAGGTTCTCAATCTATTTATATATATTCAAAAATGTACATTAGACAACAAAAAATAGTAATCTGGTGTGAAATTATATCCTCTCATTTTTGTGAAAAAAAACTATTTTATCTATAAATTAAAATAAAGTTTAATTTATATAACTCCATTTATTTTCAAAAATATTTTGAAACAATAATCAATTATTATTATTTTATAATTTCAAATAAATAATATGCTTATTAAGATTGGATTTATTTAAACATGATATAAAATGTATTCATATCAATTTTTTATTTAATAAAGATTGTTTTTAAATTTAGTAACATTGTTTAGAAAGCTAAAACTTATACTAAAGTATTTAACTTTCAGTTAAAATTTCACTTTAAAGCATAGAATTTTAATCTTAAAATTGTATACTCAAGAGTTTAAATCTATTTTAAAATAACTTAAATTATTTTACTCAAAAAGCTAAACTGCTCCTCAAAAACTGAAATACCACTTACCTCTACTCAAAATAAATCAATTCTCATACAAACATAAAACAATTTAAATGTATGAATGATATAGATTGCATTAATACTACAATTTTTTTATTTAATAAAAATTACATTTTATTTAATAAAAAATGCTTTTAAATTTAGTGGACACTTCATCAAAAGTTGAAATTTAATGCTGGAAATTTGAAGATTAATGAGAAATAGAAAAATTTTTAACATCAAATTAAGGGAATGAAAATTTGTTCCTTAAGAAGATACAACTATTCCTTGTGGAAGATGCTATTGTTGCCCACACCACAAAACAGGGAACATTGATCAAAATGGGCTCGCCTTCTACTTTGTAGGGAATGAT
The DNA here is from genome assembly GCA_034641835.2 of Pinus albicaulis. Lineage (NCBI taxonomy): Eukaryota > Viridiplantae > Streptophyta > Pinopsida > Pinales > Pinaceae > Pinus > Pinus albicaulis. The sequence goes on along the minus strand of CM076576.1, from coordinate 906,514,675 downwards.
GGTAGTTTAAAAAAAGAGAATATAGATGGACATCCATTGAGAATAAATCGTGGGTGAATGTTATAAAATAATCTATAGAAAAGCTTTTGAATTAAAAAAAGAAAGAAGCAAAAGTCTCTTGCCCATGTAATTTATTTATGAAGAAATTGAAAGAAAAAGAAAGCCAAAGGTAACAATTATTACACTCACTTTTAAGTTGTCATCAAAAAGAATGTAAATAGATTGTATGGTTAGATTACTCCAACCATAGATTTTATCTTTAAAGACTATGTCATTACACTAAGCTTTTATAACAATTTTACTCATTGTATTTTATAATTTGTGTAGAAGTTATAAAGGTATATATCATTTTATAAACATGTAAATTATAAATATTTATTATTATAATTATAATTTAATATTGAACTTATTTTTAATGGAGAGAGATTAAATTCTTGAAAGTGTAAATTAGCATTGTTAATAATTAAAATATTTTAATTATATATGTTTGTTTCAAATAAATATTAAAATAATTATTATGATTAACTTATATATATAGATAAGTAGATTTTCATAATTATTTTATTTTTAAATATTTACACTATATTTTAATCAATATTAAAATATTTTATTATTAATAATATTTTATATCAAGTTAAAGATTATGTAACTTTTCCATATTATCATATTAAATTATAAAAACCATCAATAATATAATAATACTTTGAATGAGAAAATTTTAATTAAATAATATTTAATTTATATTTATATTTTTAACTTATAATAATAATTGGCATTATTATTAATTAAATAAATTAAATTTATATATAATATCTTATAAATAATATAAATAAAACAAATAATAATAATTGTTTTATATTACTTTTACATCATCTAAATAAAATAAGATAAAAATAAAAATTATTTTATATTGATTTTTATAGGAAAAAATAAATTGATGTGTTTTTATTTCACCTCAATCTTTTTAATGATGGAAAATTTATAATAATTATTTGTATTCATTGAGCATGGAGAAACTCATTTTATGAACTTAGTAACTATGGGAATGCTACTTGATATGACATTTCTTATGCTAAAAACTAATGGAATGTCACTTTATAGGACGATTGAAAAAAAATTAAGGTAAAAGAAAAGGCCCATGATAAACAAAAGGCCATTCACCCTCGAGCTGATTTTAGAAAGCACCCATCACAGCTGCAAAATCATGAAGATTCAAGAACACATAATGAATATCAATAAATTACATTTGAGCTCTTAGCCTTGATAGCTGAAAATAAAATTGATAATTTATTATTAAAAATGGGTTAGGATCCATTACCTAAATGAAGTAAGATGCAATAATTGTCACATTCATAACTTGGTGCAGGCATCATTAGCATGCATGACCTCTTTGTGCAAGTGAAAGACACCTACACATTGAAAAAAAAACTCACCATCTCACATTTTGGTCATTGCTGAAAATTTGTTATGCAGTGAAGTTCATCTTTAGATACTCGTATCCCCATTGTTATCAAGCCCTAAGAACTTGCTCGTGTGAGGTTGCAACTCCTACTGATGGTTGAGGAGATGCATACGAATTCTACGTGAATTTCTCATACTTTATTTTATGAATAGTGAACATTCTACATCTTGTGTTAATTTTCAATTTTGAGTTCCAGAGACATTGACAGTTCCCAATTTACATGTATTCTATTCAATTGTGGGAACATTGTTGCATCCAACGAGAATGCCCAATCACATAATTTAGTCAGTCTGGGTTTACTTGCAAGCTCGACATTCATGCTTCTTACCATTGTATGGAGTAGATGCTTAATAGCTAGAAGATTTGATCTTCAAGATGTTGGCAATGACAAAATGTCGATGAAACCTCTCACACACTAAAAAATTCAATCCTTATGGTATTTTTTCATTTTGAACCTTATTTAGAGGTTATTGATATTTTGAATTTAAGATTTTGAGTGTATAGTTTTCAGTAGTAACATAAGCATGAAAATTTCTTCACATATTTATAACATGAAAAATCCAACATAGAGTTTGTTTCCGTAGCTCTAAATCAAGTAACCAAATATGCACAATGTTCCAATGACAATAATAACAAAATCAAGTAACCAAATATGCACAATGTTCCAACGACAATAATAACAACATAAGCATGAAAAATGCTTCACATATATATAACATGAGAAATCCAACATAGAGATTGTTTTCATAAGCTCTAAATCAGGTAGCCAAGAAACCCAACAATACAGTCTAACTTTACATTTGCTCCTTCATCGTGAGTGATAACTCCGACTAAGCCCAGTGGGAAAAGGGCGTCATAGAAAATCCATGTTGAGAAGTTCAATATAAATGGGATATGGGTGGTTCAATTTTTTGATCTGTAGGTGCAAATTTTTTTAGAGTCCAAACCTACTAAAATGTTTGTGTCTTGTTCTCCAATGGATATTTTTTCAACAAACTATGAATATTTTTTCAAAAGGAGTTTTTTGAGCGGGTTTTAGATGAGATTTAAACTGATATTCATTATAGTAACAATACTTCGTCTTATTGTATTTTCTTGACTATGGAGACTAAAATACAACTTTTTCAAATACTCATAGTTAGTGTTGTACTAATCCATATCCAAGTAATGGCAATCAATGGAGCTCAGCCTGTACAATGTGTGTAATAAGCTAATCACTATCATAATTAGTACTAATACACTAGCTCTATGTGATGGATAGGTGATCAGAGTAGTAGTAGTAATCCCGTATTACTGATAGTTTCATGAACACTAGCTTTGTGTTCATTACGTTACTAGTATTGCTTATTCTGTGCTATTACATATGGTATAAGTAGTAACATGTATATATCGAGCTTAAAGTAGAGCTTACTTCATAGTTACCCATCATGTAATGGTTCCAACAGCTGTAAGTAAGCATATGGTGTTAGTTATGTGATTACCTTTATATAAATAAGAATGTGATGCTATTGTGTCAATACTAGCTATAACTAATAGTACTTATCATGTTCACAGTGGAATCAGTCTAATACGAGTATAACCATGCCAGGCCAGCCTAGCTATGACTGCTGCATCGACACCTAGCATTGACAACAGGCATTGACTAGCGGGACTCTTCGAAAGGTTTACCGGACCAACCTAAGCACTTACTTGAAGGAAGGACCAACCCTTCTATTTATTCCCCTAAAAGCTTGCCTGTACGAAGGAAGGGTTCTGTTTTCTTCCCTTTCAATGCTGCCCCATGGCTTTCTTTTATAGGCCAAACTGGAGCTTCAATGGTGAACCATCTCCCATATGAATGCTCCTCATTCACTAGTGGGATCCCATGTGCTTGACTAGACCTTAGGGAGGCCAAAGGACCAAGATTCATGAGATGAACGCTCGAACTAGTCTTGTACACCACCCTAGCACTGCTTAGCACAGTCCTTTCAAATTAATGCACCGTGGAAGTAGCTTAAGTCCGCATTTTCAGGGGTCGCACGGATCTCGAAGGATCTTTCACACAACTCGCGTGGTTAATAAAGGAACAGCTGCGCGATCCAAGGAGCGGTCAACTAGAGGTTTGACCTTGCTTACTAGGGTTATAAATAACAGGGTTTAGAAGGATCATAGCTGTAGGGTTGACTTCGCGTTAGAAGCCGGCTGGGTTTACCTTTCAGGACCTTACTGGGTGGGCAGGACCTACCTATTAGGTAAGGTAGGGACTGGTTCAGGTTATCCTTACCACCTGGACCTGGACTTTTATGGCTGGTCTGTCTTCTGTAACTGGATAACTCATTTATTAACCCCTTCGGTTCATCAAGGCCGATTGACACCTGATGCCCGCAGAGCGAGCCCTCTCTCTTTACCCAGGGAGCTACTCCCAATTCCCGTTCGGACTAATTCTGCCTTAAGGAAAGGGCACATTGAGTTAGTTCTTTTCCCTTCCTTCTATCCCTCTGCCTGCAGCTCGAGTTCACTATGGGGCTTATGTTTTATTAGGTAGGTGTACTATGGAAGGAAGGGCGTTCTTACTTTCCACCAAACGTCTTCGGGCCTAAACCCGTTTCTGTCTGAATCTCTCTCTCGTACCGCCACTCGTCCATAGGTAGCCGCCCGAGGCCCGTAGCGATGGCAACATGGATTTCAGGTTTCCATCCATTAAGCTCCACCCTTCCTTAGATATCGGGGGGAATGGAGTTCAGGTCATAACGGGCGGGAATGCTTACTTCCTCTCGCTCGTTCGTCGGACTGGGCGTTTCGCTTGATCGGTTGGCTCGTAGCTTTCTTTATTATAAGCTACGGGCTAAAAGGTCTCTCGGTAGAACCACCTTTTGGCACTATAACCGGTCTCTGTCTGATAGGATAGGGAGATATAGATCCATCCATCACTCTATCCATCCATACTTTAGGTAGAAGGGAAAGCACGATCATTAGGGTCTTATGGGTAAACTGGATATGTTTATGGATGCTATGGGTAAACAACTGGCTCTGCTACTGGTGCACATGCCAAAGCTTATGGCTTAGCTTATGGCTTAGCTTACTGGTGCACCTGCCCTTGCTACTCGTACTGCTACTGCTGGCTTTGCTGCTGGTTCATATAGGATGGGACAGTAAGGGATGCATGCACTAGTGGGGAAGCTGCTGGGTATAGACTTTGAAGAAGGGACGCCATTAGGTGAGATGCTGGCTCGTATGCTGGGACTGGAACTAGAAATGGAACCGGGCGAAGAGAAGCTACAGGGACTCTCGATCTCGGAATGGAGCTGGAAGGTATGCTGCTACCTCTGCTTCTCTTGCGACTGCCTTAGGTGCTTGACCCGAAAAAGAGAGTGGTGGGGAAGTGGGTCAATAACTATAACTAGTGAGTATGCTGCTACTAATGGTACCGACGGTGGATAAGCTGGAACTACTGAAGCTAGAGGGGGTGTAGGTGTCGTCTGCTTCAATGGCTGGATCTTTATCTCGATCGGAATCTGCTATTGACAGCTTTGCAATGAGATCTGGATATGGAAGGTATGCGTAGTGCATCGAACGAGTGCTTGGCATTGAGAGGGAGCGGGGCAACCTTATAAGTACCATTTTCCGTGACACTCAGCACTTAAATGAAGCCCATATGCCTTCTCGGGAGGGTTAATTTAGTTATATGCTATCTCCATATTTCATGCTTTCAGAAATCTGATTTCATCTTCGGAGTGGATCTTCGACATGGGATATTTCTGTTCTTTTTTTAAAGTTTGTTGCCAGATTCTTACATTGGTTTTGTTATTTGGAGAGGGGAAGGGAACCACAGCATGTAAAAATTATGTTGCTTATGCTCATTTTCTGATCATTTCGCAGCAAAGGAATATAAATTTTTAGTGGCTACCACTTTATTCAATTTATGTTTTCTGATGGTCTATAACTTTTTACTACACTGTCTTATCCATCTGGGTCAGGTGTGTAAGTAACAACAAATTTTAGCCTCTTACCTATTTCTAAATGAAATAGAGTTTCTGAATAGAATACCACTTTGTCCTGTCGATCATGCTGTGTCTCAGGCATAAACACCTTCCATTCAGTCTGTGTGTGTATAATGTCAAATTAACACCATGTTTTAAGCTTTGACAACATTTGGATGGATAATCTTATATGCTACAAAAAATTTGTGCAAAAATCTACAAAATCTCCTTCATCTCAAAGACTACAATTACTTCAAATTAATAATTCACAAACAATACTCCTATCGGCCTCTCCTTGCACCTTCTGGGGCAAATCGGCTAGTATTTAATTATATCATATGTGCATTCATATGTGCATTCAGGTCAACGTTACCGCAACTAAAATTCTAGTTGTTGCAAATTGAGAAATAGCAATGGCCGGCTCGGAGGGGCTACTCCCGTGAATGAACGAGGCATTGGCCTTTCAAGCCTCTCTAGGATTATTCTCCAAGAAACTTGGGAAAAAAGAAGGGCATACCAGATTTGTTAAGAAGGTAGATTGCTTCTAGGGTTTTTACTTACTCTTTTGACTTTTACCGATTGGGCTTTAGCTAGGAAATTCAGTGAGATGTGGTCTTGAAAGGGAGTATTGGTTCATGTTTGAATTAAAAGAAGGCAAAAATGTAATATTAAAAAATGATATGTGGGCATGGGGAATATATTTGAAGAAATAGTCATTGGAATTTGATCTAGATGATGATATTCCAAATGCAATTTTTGTTTGGGTAAAGCTTTCCAGACTCTCTCTATTGTGTTGGAGTGATGAATAAGGGCGATTGGGAATGGTCTGGAAAAATAATTGGATAGAGTTGAATCCAATGGGTTCTCATTTTTCTTGTACGGCAAGTTTCGTTGAGTGAAACCAACGAGACCAAGGTTCCAATCCCATTGAGTATATGGCCTGCTATGATCTCGGCTCAAGGAGTAGGCTCCCCCATTTCCGTTGGGGTCTCGGCTCTTGCTAAATCATAAGATTCAGTGTATCTGGCTTGCAGTTTGCTCGATATGCTATTGGTGTTATAAGGCAGTCACGAGGATTGATCATGGGACCTCCCTTAGATTAGTCTAAAGAGTTACCGATTCACCATTGTCAAAAAAAAAATTGTGTGGAAGTAGATATGGGGAAGGACCTACCTTTGGAGATCAACCTCACACACTGAGAGTGGAGGCATCCTCAAGTATTTTTCTATGAACAACTGCCTTTTAAATGCTTGATATGCCATGAATATGGCCATTTCCCAAGAGAATGCAAGAAGGCTCAAACAAGCAAGGGTGAAGAAACAACAAACACAAAAGAGGAAAAATGGCAAACACAAAGGAAAGGGGGAATGAAGGAAAAACAACATCAAGTAAAAAACAATCAAATTAAGGTAAAAATGTATCTTCGACCTCAACAAACCATTTTTATGATTTTGCAATCACAAGAAGACAATGAAAAAAAAGTATCAAATAATAACAACGGAAAAGAAGCCTATGAAGAAGAAGTGGTTAATGTTGAACAGGAGGGTGGGGAGATTACAAGCTAGAAGGGAACATCCAAAACCCTATTCCAATGCATAAAAAAAGGAAACAATCCACCAGTGCATGAATCAATGGGAATCCCTTCAACGACATCAAAAAACATGGCAGACAACACCCTAAGGAAGTTGAAGGAGCCAACGGTGGAATTAGGGAATATTTTGACAAGGAAGAAAAAGACATTTAGGAAGAAAAATGCAGCATGTCAAAGTGGATCCACTTGATTCAGATACAAAAGAGGCCCTTGTTCATCAATCCCTTGTGAACATTGGATCCTCCATTGAATTCCCAGGAAGCAAGAGTTGAAAATAAATGTATTCAGTTGATTAAACAGATGAAGAATAATATTAAAAATGGGACAAAGACAACATTTAAGACCCCTTGAAGTTAATAGAAAATATGGGTTAGATCCAATTACATAATTCATTTTTTTCTATTTAAAAATTTGTTTCAATGTCTAACAAATATTAAAATTAAATCACTCTCCACCACGGAAATTATGTCACATCAATTCTTGCTCAACCAATAAAAAACTAGAAATAAGATTTATATAAAATAGAAATATTTTTTAATTTTCTGCATAAATATAAATCATCAACATTTTTCTAAAATTAAAATTACAAAAACTTAGCAAATTAATACATGGCAAAAGAAAACTAGAATCCCTAAAAATACAGAGACTTATGTTAATAAATAAAATTATATATCTAATTATTATTCTTATAGTGTTGGTCAATTATCTATGATTGAACTAAGATTATAGAAATTATATATACATTATTTATTTTGTTTATTATGTATCTTTTTTAAGTAATAAAAATGTATATTTGATGATATTTAATAAAGTCAAAATTATATGTCTGAAGAGTTTTGATGAAACTATTATAATGTCGTATTTATGGAAAGGAGATAGTTCATAATGATAATTAGATATCGCTTTCGTTATTTATAACAAAGAAAAGAGAATTTCAATTTTAAATTTTACATCATTATATTTATATATATATATATATATATATATATATATATATATATATATATATATTATATTATATTATATTATATTATATTTGAATTTATATTTTGTTTGTAATTGGTTTTTAGGACTTTTTAAATATTTATAATAATCAAAATCTAAATATCTAAACCAAAATGATTTGTAAAATCTATCTGATCTAATAGATTTAGCATTGATCATATGTTTCACATTATTTGGACTGCAATCGGTTTTAGAAAACATTTAAAGATTTGGCATTGAGCATTGTTTTCATGTTTATTTTCAAATTATTTGGACTACAATTGCTTTTAGGAAATTTTCAAAGTTTTATATGTTCAAAATCTGAATAAACTAGTGAATTTATTGGAATATTAAGTCTGTTGAAATTTGTTTTGATTTTATGTGAGAACAAAAGGTAGCATGGTTTTTTTTTTTTTTTTTGTTGATTTTATATGAGAATAAAAAGTAGTATGGTCTTTTTATTATTTAGGTTTTTATTTTCTTCAATTTTCTATATTTTTTTTCAGTTTCTTTCTCACTTTTTATCTCATTTTTCTCCTAATTTTCTTTATTTTCATAAATAAAATTCTAATTAATGTCTCTTTGCCTTCCTAAAGCCTTTGTCAATGCCTTTACCAATTTTCTTAGTCATAATAAACCTAAATGAACAACTATTAGGGCGATTTGCTCAACATTCAGCTTGGAATATGTGTCCCATAACCTTGGTCTTATTTTCCATTTATTAAATTTATTACATGAACTTTTAACCCATAGTTGTTACACTTTCACGCAAGCCACTATTCTTTATAATGTTCACCCATCCAGCCTTCTCAGGGTCCTTCAACTGGTAACTCTGCAGAGATCTCGCCTGCTCTCTACCCTCTTACCTACATTTCTCTGGAGGAGATTTCTTCTTTTTTTCATTTTCTCCCCCCTACTCGAGCACATGTGTCTACACAAGTATCCTTGAATTATTTCCCCCCTTCTGATTTTTCCTGGCACTCCCTTTCAGCAGACTCACCCTTCAGCTTTTTCCAATGCTCCACACAATTCCTCCCCCTAGGACAACGCGACCCATGTTTGTCTTAATATTATTTCATATTATTTATTGTTGTTGGAGCTTAAAGGACACCTGGATTTTTCCTCTTCTTTTCAGTTACATTTATTGCTTAGGCATCTTGTTTAAACCCATTCAGCCAACTAGGATTAATATTAAAAATAACCCCTTCCTTGAGCAATCTCCTTCCCCAAAAAACTAGAATCTGTGTCCCCCTTCTCTCACCTTTTAAATAATTACAAAACCAGGGGATGTAACAATTCCCTCCCCCTTGGGGGGAAACACCATCCTCGACGTTCAATAACCATATACAGAAAAAACATGCTTTAAGCACAACATTGTTGATATGAATATTTATATATACAACTCATTCCATCTTTTACAACACATCTTATATGCACGATCGTTTACCCGGCCACTCGGGAAACATTAATTCATTAATTTAGCCATCTCCCAATGGCCCTTTCACAGCCTTTGGTTCTTCCGATGTGCTCAATCCAACTTGGATTCACTCCTTTTCTCTGGAGTGCTACCTTCCTCCAATGTCCAACATTGTTATCCTTGCGCTTCTTATTCCTTCAAAGAATAATTCCTAACTCAATGTTTCTGGGAACACCCCAAATGTGCTTCTGTTCTAATCAACAATGCTCATGACCCTTTAAAACTGATTTATTTCCCGGTCTTTCCTTCTCTTCTTCCCAATCCCTTGGGAAATGTGATCACCCCCTTTCGTGAAGTCACTCACCTTTCATGTTTAGGTATCCCCTTCTCTACTTCCTAGTCCATTAGTCAATTAATTCCTTGGAAATGTTTCCCCACATCGGTAGGGTCTCAAAACTAAGGAATATCCCTACCTAAACATTATCATACCGATCATAGCATGATTTATGGAACTCATTTAGCACCATTGGTGTTATTGTCTCACAATGGCCCAGTTCCTGAAATATTTTACTAACATAATGCTACATGTTTTAATTCCTTCGATGCTACTATTATTCATTGTGTAGCCAAGTCCATCCACCCAACCTGAGAAATTCCATGCTTTTCTACATCATAACATGTAAATATCTATGAGTTTCATCATAAGGAATTGTAATAAATTTAGATCATACCTGATTGGTAGCTTGTCCATGATGTGAAATTGGAATTTTACTTTAATTCCCATCACAAGAGAACCAGGTTAAATCATAAACCAACCAAACATAAATCAGAGCATTAAATTACATTCATAATTTAGAAATTCTGAAACTAATTGAAATATTGATACTTATCTTAAATCACTCTTTTCTTCTTTATTTACACACACTGGATCGGTTTCCCAACTCGACAAGTATCCAGTGGCCATCTCTTCTTGTATGCACACTATATTGGTTGTTTACCCAACAAGAACCCAATGCCTTCTCTTCTCTTCGACCTTTTACACACTCTGAATTGGTTCCCAACTTGGCGTGAACCCAACAAGCACCTAATTTCTTCTCTTCTCTTCAACCTCTTACACACACTATATTGGTTTCCAACTTGGCAAGCACCCAATGCCTTCTCTTCTATTCTCTTCGAATTCAAATTTACTAATTCATTCGTCGGCCCCAAGGTGAGCACTTAGTAAAAAATAAATATAAATAATCCCAATCGCTACCCCTCAAATAGGAATATAGGTGTGTCCCATGCCTTCACAAGCCCAGAAAACCCCCATTATGGGTAGTCTACATGTCCTAATCAACATGGCATAGACAATCTCATACTTTCCTATCCCAAAAAACATAGCATAACACGTAACATATATACACATGGTTGATCTGAAAATGATGGCTAGTTATTGTTGTGCTAGTATTATTTCCAGATATAAAATTCTCTTTGCTTTGGTTTGCTTATTCATAAAGAGTTTTTCCATAAGCATGTGATTGTCAATTAAATTTACTTGGTGAAATTTAGTGTTTGTCATAAACTTAAAAGCATAATTTTAAATGATTGAACATTAGCAAATATAAACACAACAAACACAAATAACAGAGCTCAATACATAGAATTTTGTTGAAGGAGTTCACCCCTCCTGGGCTACATCTCCTTGGTCCAGCTTCATAGTGTGGTCCTTTGTATTAGCTTCAAGTGTGCTCAAATTGTTTTTACAAGCTTCAAATTCTATTGGAACCAATTCCAATGAGTTTAAAACATCAAAATATACCAGAAATGACTGTTTTTTTGCTCAATTTGGATTATGGATGCTCTGGCAATGCCTCCAACACCTGGTGGCCCTAGCCTTAAATAATATTCAAATGCACAAAACACCTATAGATGTCCTCTTCTACCTCTAAAAATTGCTTCATTGAGTTCCTAGCATGTCAATTAGCCAATAATGCCTCTTTCTAAGCTCTGTTTAGGCGAAAATTGCCTTAGTTATGGAAAAAAAATTATTTCCCCCATTTTCTCCACCAATTTTGGAAGACTCCTAGTTAGGACTGCTAAAAATATCAATTCTGCCAAGTATGGCATGCTCCGCCAGTTTAACCACCAGGTTAATTGCGCTTAGATTAGGTGATAAGTGCAGTTAGAAAATAAGATAAGTGCCAATTTAAAGCCTTAAGCACATTTAGCGTTGATCTGGTTTAGTGGCGTATTAACATAGTTTAACTACGTTTTAATTAACATAAATTAAGTTTAATAAATCCTACCAAATTTTACTGTCTGAGCTCCTGGTTCCAGATGCGTGATCACATGGGATAGGGGGCTGGCCTGCAGGGCTAGCCCCCTCCTCCGTCCATTCAGCGCTTTCAGTGAATTCATGTAGTTGAAAGTCAACATCCCTTTCAAGGCTTATAGGAGTGGCATGTTGGCGAAAACAACGTGGTGATGAGGGAGGGGTCGCGGATCAAACCTCAACGTCTGCCCTCCGCGCACATTTTTGGTTCAACCGAAATGTAATTTAAACCTTCATATAAATCTCCGCAGACTTTGGTTAGTAGCACTAACCATATAAAAAATGAACCAAGTATAACTTGCCCTTTGTATTTAATATGAACATTGGAAAACATTTGATATTTGATTACATTGAACCATATCGGACTTTGGCCTTTGGAAAATTTTAAAATGCGGATTTGACTATGGTTTATATAATGAAATTGACATTTGGATGGTTTATGATTTATTAATATTTAAATATAATTAATAATACGATACATATATAATATATATTATAATATATATTATATTTTTTAATATATATATATATATATATATATATATATATATTAAATCATAATTTAAATAAATAAATACAATTCACCTTAGAAACATTAGGAAATTTACCCCCACATAGATCAAACTGGCGAGTCTGAAAATGCCACTTGTCACAACCCCATTGGAAGAAACCTAAAGATTATTCCTGAAGATTATTTTTTGCTGACTAGGTTGCCACGTCATCCCTATACCTATTCTTCCCATTTTTTACATGTTTTGGAAAGCGAACAACAGACCATAACTCACTCACACGAACTCGGATTTTGATGAAAAGAGTTTCATCGGAATCCTGGAAAAAGGGACCGAACGACACGGCTACAACCACAGAACTCCATTGGATATAACTCACACAGTCAAACCCACCAACCATAGCAAATTAATAGATATCGATCCTCTCTTACAGCCTATTCCTCTGCACTTCACCCTAACACCCGCTGCATGATAATGAGTCGGCTTCACCGTACCTCACTTCACACGTACCGTGAGATGATCTCAGCTAGCCTTCAAACTATAGCTACGCCTAGCACTTGTCGAGTTATGGACGCAGATACATAGTTCGCAGGGGGTATGGGGGGGGGCGATCTAAATATAATTCGTAGATGGAGGGTCCATTTCCAACAGAAGAATCCAGGCCCAGGTCCAATTTCGATTCCGACAGTTCAGATTCAGATTTAGATTCCAACCAATAGGTCTGATTCAGATTTATATTTAGATTCCAACCAACAAGTCTGATTGAGATTTTGAAAGTTCAAGGTTTAATTCTTCTAAAAAGTCTGATATATATATAATCATAATTTAAATAAACAATAATTCCACCTTAGAAACATTAGGAAATTTACCCCCACGTAGATCAAACTAGCGAATCTGAAAATGCCACTTGTCACAACCTCATTGGCAGAAACCTGAAGAATATTCCTAAAGATTCCTTTATATATATATATATATATATATATATATATATATATATATTAAATCATAATTTAAATAAACAACAAAAAAATACAATTCCACCTTAGAAACATTAGGAAATTTACCCCCATGTAGATCAAACAGGAAAATCTGAAAATGCCACTTGTCACAACCTCATTGGCAGAAATCTGAAGAATATTCCTAAAGATTATTTTTTGTTGACTAGGCTGCCACATCATCCCTGTACCTGTTCTGCCCATTTTTTGCCTGTTTTGAAAAGCTAATAGTGGACCATAACTCACTCATACGAACTCATATTTTGATGAAACGAGTTGTGTCAAAATCCTGGTGATGAACTATATCCGGTCGTTCAGGTCTGAAGCATTTTTTAGCACTTTTAATTTTTAGCTAAAATACTAATCCCTGATCAATGGTACAACACAACACGTAAACAATACACATGGCATAGTACAACATGTACACCACAATGTTGAAAACTCAGAGACCACACCATCTCTATCCATAGATACTAGGAAACACAACCTATAGTGTCTTTCCCATGCGTCACCACATGCATCCACAGCCCAAAACCAAGGTGTGTGGTTTCTTTAATTATCCATGCTTGTCCCAGCATGCCGCAAATCACCCTACTTTCGTCCTTTTGATATATCCTTCAGCATTCCATGTTCATAATATAAATATGGGCACAATATAAGAATCATATTCACATTATATTAAAATTATATATGAGTCAGGTAAACTTTTTCCTGCTTGATTCCTCACACAACCTGGAACCTTACATGCCATCCACATTTGCATTAAATGAGTATAAACCATCATTCTTCCACAAGAATATTCCTTAACTAAACATGTCAGACATAATGGAATTCATATGTGTATATAAATATTGGTGTGATCATGAACGTATCACAGCTTTACATATGTACATTTGAGTCAGGCTCAGGAGAACCTCCTTTCTGTCATTCTCATGGTCGCCATGTCATTATCTATTATTTTTTATGGACCAACCTAGTCCACTTGGTTCTCATATTGCTATCCACTTAATCAAGGACATAACACACGTTAATGTATTTCAGATAGAATCAGAGTTTGTATAACTCCCTATATTTATGCAAAGCATGCATTGGGTTTCAACAGTAATTTCATGAGGCCAAAGGAATTCTTTTATCTGAATTCCTCCCTTTACCTTTCTACCTTTTTGTTAGTACCAATGCTTCCAGTTGTTATTTTTTCTTAGCAACGTTTTCACAGTTAAATTCCAGTCATGCACATATATTCATTTATGCATTTTGTCACATTCAAGAGTAACTCTCCAAGGAATTCTAGTGATGGCATGTTTTAAACCCATATGCCCAGCATCAACATGTGTTTATCCATGCATATAATGCACTGCCCCTTCCCAACCTTCCTATTTTTGTTTTCATGTGTAGGCCTTTCTCAAGCCATATTCACTACTGAATTTGACTCTGCTCTCTTACCATACCTATGTGGCTTTCTTGCCACACCCAACAAGTTTTCCCCGAGCCCCTAACATGAAAGTCAAAAGGAAAAAAATTAAAAAGGAAAGTGAGGGAAACTATAAAATTCACAACAACAATATAAAACTACAAAAAAAGGTAGCTTGGCAATGCATTCAAATCATCAATCAAAGTAGCAAAAATAATCCATGAAGCCAATAGTCAAGAGCATAATATGCAAGAATTTAAAAATATCTCATAACAACTCAACTTCCTGAGTTTAGCATTCAATGTGTCATTCATCACCATATACAAATGTACACACACACACACATATACAAAAATAAATCCAAGACTTTTCCATCGTTTATGACAACCCTGAAGTATCACATTCCATAGTAGTTGACATGGGATCTTTTCAACACATATATGTATATGTCAAGGATCTTTAGGGAATTCCCCCTCCTGCTTCTTGGCATCTTGCATCTAGGATTCGTGTCCTTGTGGCTGACATGGGTTGTTTTATTTCTTTTTCTCCCTGCGGGGACAACCATTTATCATATTATTTTCTCCACATTACCAACAAGAAAATATCCGCTTCTCCTTTTCAACCTCAAGAGGCCTCTTCCTTCCAGTGTCATCTTTCCTTTTCAAGGATTTAGTTTGATATGACAATTTATGAAAATTATTTTGCAGTTCAGAATTCCACTTGGCCAGTTCTTGCTATCTCCTGGTGAGCTTTCTAAGTTTTTCCCTATAGATATTTAGCTCTTCTTCCAAGTCCTTGAGTTCAACCTCCAAATTCCTAAAGGTTCTTTTCCTTTTGAGGGATGTCCCTCTTTCTCGTTCATGATGGACTTGTTCCATATCCTGTTGTACCATGCCACGATAAATGTTTCCTTTCAATACCACTAAATATTTCTATGTGCTACCACACACACTCAGTTCTTAGTTTTTAATAAAATACGATAAATAATATACCAGTTGTCCCATTTTTGGGTTAAGGCCTAGCACACTACTCTACAACTATGCACACTTATGTAAAATTATATGAACCAGATAGCTAAACGAGGGCACCATTTATGTTGAAGTTGTAACTAGAGTCAGTCTTCATAATGAAAAATTATCATTGATGAATTTATTATATTTATTACATTTTGGTTAAAGCATGCTCTTCATTTTTATAGAGTAAAAAAGAGTCAAAAGAAAATTAGTTGATTCATGCCCCATTTGGACATTTGTAAGGAAAATATCATTTGAATTTTTATCGAGTCATAAGTCCACAAGTTGAAAAAGACCGCCCTCCTTGGTATTAGTCAACCCAAGAGCCACCTATTCGACCTCTTAGATAAATGTATACAGAAGACAGTTCGATCACTTTGAAGGACACTCACTTATCATCATATCATATATATATTTTTCACCTAACGAAGGATGAATAGACCAAGAAAAAGGAGAAAGAAGAGCTTTCGTAAGTGAAGTAATTTCAGTGAGAAATGGTGAAATATCTGAAGTATTTTCATATTTATTTTCGAATTCTATTGTTGTAGGTCCAAATTTCAAATCTTTGACCAAAATTGGAGCAGTTTAACCTACGTTGACTTTGATTTTTGGAGGTGACTTGGAGGATAGTTTGGAATTAGTCTCTTGGTGGCAGTGTGGTTTTGGTCTTGGATATATTATTTTGATATTATTCTATAAGAGAATGATTTTTGGTTTTCCCCCTTGTGGGATTTTTTCCTTGGCTAGCAGCCTAATATTGGTGTCTCTTGTCTCTTTGTGATCTTTCTATTTTCCTAAAAAATTGAACATTTATATAATTACTTGATGAAGAATATTTAATAAGTAATAAGAAGAAAACTAACATTCACAAGTAATTATCAAGAAAGAGAAATCAAGCATTAATATCTACTACACCTAGTTTTTAACATTGTTTCAGTGATATGGTAAAGACAGGAGCACTATTGAAGAAATCCTTAGTAGGCCTAAGTTTGAAATAAATCGGAACAAAAGACTTGTGTACCAAGAAACACATGACATCTAAGTCATCTATCTCTAAAGAATAAAATAATGAATAAGGTTGAATTACATAAGGAAAAGGAAATATTTGAATACCCTCACTCAAGAAAAAGAAAAAAGCTATAAAATAGTTCAAGACTCTATAATATTTTTCTGTGGAATCCAATTTCTCTAAGACACATTTTATTAAGGTCAAGAAATTTTTTCTAAAGCACTATAATTATGGAAATATGAGCCACTATTAGGTCCTTATAATATTAGTGTAGCCCCCTTATTGTTATTTTTGTTCCCATGTAGTCCCCATGTTGTTATTATTGTGCCCTATAGAAGCCCACTATTGGTATTGTTGTGCCCTTACATTATTATTGTTATGTCGGTTCTGATTATATTGTGATTCCTTAGACTTCTATATATTGAAAGGAGGCTTTTTCATTTGAATCATCCAAGAATTGTTAATTTATGTAATGTAAATGAGGTTTCCCCCTTGAAGAGGATAATGTTTAAGTCATTGATATATATTTTCTTATATTTTGTGAGTTGGTTGTATAACATTTGGTATCAGACCTTTGGATTCTATGGTTTCGCTTCTTCAAATAGGCCATCGTGTAATTTTAGTTATAAATTTTTCTTCTATGAGGATTTAGAAGCTAAAATTTCAAACATATAGAGCCAAAATCTTGGTGAACTTTGTGTAGAAAATTTAGATCTTGGTTCGCTATATTTTCAAATATATGATCCGGGGAAGTTAGCATTTTTACAAGCTCCAAAATTTAGTCTCAAACATGTGACCTAGGAAAAATCATCATAACTTTCGTTTTAGACTTTGAATTTGAATTTTGTAAAAATTGTCTGAAATTACATAGACTTTAGTTTGTTGTGTATAAATTTCAGGGTTGAAGGTAGAAATAGTGACTCATGGAACTTTGTACAAGTTCACTCTACTAAACTAGTCTATAATCAGGTCATCGTGGGAGATTGGATATAACTATTTCTTGAAGACTCTAATCTCGATCTGACTATGGGGTTGGAACAAAGATTCAGAGGGATACCACAGGATGAAAATTAAGACCTTTAAGAGCCTAAATATTATAGTTACATCAGTTTCAATATTAAGCTCCTAAAAGAAAGAAAAAGGTGTGTATTTAAAAAAAAAATTCATAATCTTTTTTGAAAAACAAGTTTGAAGTTATTCTAAGGGAATATTGAAGCATAGATATCAGTATTGGGTTCTAAAATTCCTCTAAAACAAAATAATTCTACACCCATTTATTCCTCAGAAACCTCTACTATGACGCATGAAGAGGAAGAATTGCAACATGATATATCAAAATTAAGGGACAAAATTCAACAAATTTTGCTCTCACAAAGAGCAACCAAAGATGAAATTAAAGGGGAGATGGATGGTTTAAAGGTAGAAATAAAAGGTGACATGTATGGTTTAAAAGAATACATGGAAGGGTTTAAGGAAGTGTTGACAAATTGTTCACAAGAAAGGCTTCCTAATGGCGAAAAGGTATTAGATGGAACTCATGATGAGAACAAAATAAATTTTAATCATGATTTTATAAACTCTAACGTTGGATTGAAGACCCACCATATTCCAAAGATAGATATGAGGAAGTTTGATGGCAAGAATCCAGTAACATGGATACTATAGATGGAGAAATATTTTGATCTCCATAATGGGAAACACGCACAAAAGGTATGCATTGCAACTTTATAGAACCCAATTAGTTTGTATGGTATCGATGGCTTTGTCCTCGTAAACCACTTGTCACTTGGTCAATTTTTACGGAGGAAATGATAGCACATTATGAGGATACAAAGAGAAACACATTCTTTAGCTAATTGATCAATCTCAAACAAAATGGTTCAATAGTGGAGCACATTAAGACTTCCAAAAATTGAATATAAGGGTAAATGATATTCGATAGGAGCATATGATTGATGTCTTCATATCGACTTTAAAGGATAACATCCAACATGAGGTTCACCTTTAGGAACCTGATAAGTGGAGAAGGAATTCAATTTAGAAAGAAAATTTGAAAAAAAAAATATGGAAACAATGATGCCTACCACTCACAACTATAAATATGGAAATGTTGCTACTCCTAGCCTTCCAGAACCTACAAGGCTGACACCACAAAAGTTGGAAGAAAATCAAGAAAAATCCCTTTGTTACAGTTGTGATACCAAATACACTAAAGGTCATAATTGTGTTGAGAATAAATTATTTTACATAGATTATGAAGAGCATGAAGAAAAGGAACAAGAAACTTAAAAATAAGAGGATATACACCATAAACCAACCCTAGAGAAAGAAGAAATGAATCTGAAAATATCTTGTAATGCATTGGCGGGAATTACCACTCCTAAAACTCTCGATAAAGAAGTTCATATCAATAATAAAAAGTTAATAGTGTTGATTAATTCAGGTAGTACCCATAATTTTATTCATTGTAAGATAGCCACGGAATTTAATTACTTCCTACATCCACCACCAGAGTGTCAAGTGATGGTTGCAAATGGAGGAACTATAAATTTATTTGGAAAGTGCCATGATATAAATATAACTATGGGGGAATATGTATTGAATATTCCAATGCTTTCCATTCCAATGGGTGGTGTTGATGTTGTACTAGGAGTACAATTTTTACCATGTTTGGGTATGATAGATTTTAATTTTCAAGAACTTTTCTTGAAATTTTTTTGGGAAGGAAAGGAAGTTCAAATAAAGGGTATCGCAGAGAAACCATGAAATATAATCAGCTCTAATGGCATGAAAAAGCTTCTAAAGAAATAAAAATGGGGCTTAATTATGCAATTATGCTCACTAGAGGTTCAAACATCAAAATCATCTATTTATCCATATCTCCAAAAAGTCCTGGACAATCATTCCAAGGTATTTGAGACTCCCAAAGGCCTCCCACCTATTCATGATCATGATCATGCTATTCATTTGATTCCAGGAAGTGTTCCTCCAAACATCAGGCCTTACATATATCCCTATGCCCAAAAGAGTGAAATTAAACGTACGGTTGCAGAAATGCTAAAGTCTAGTATAATTCAACCTAGTCAAAATTATTTCTTTGCTCTAGTTGTATTTTTGCACAAGAAGGATGGATCATGGCACATGTGTCCGGATTATAGGGATATTAACAAGCTCAATATTAAAGATAAATTTTCCATTCCTGTCATTAATGAATTACATGAAGAATTTTACTTCACGAAGTTGGATCTTCGTTCAGGATATCATAAAATTAGAATGAAGATTGAAGACATTTTGAAAACAACATTTACAACTCATTAGGGTCATTATGAATTTTGGTCATGCCTTTTGGCCTTACCAATGCACCTTCTACATTCAAGGTTTGATGAATTCCATTTTCAAACCCTTCCTTAGAAAATTTGTGTTAGTATTTTTTGATGATATACTAATCTACAGCAAGTCTTAGAAGGATCATGTTCAACATTTTGACAAGGTGCTCAAACTATTGGAGGAGAAACAATTATATGCAAAAACCTTCAATCGTTTATTTAGATAATAGGAGGTGGAATATCTGGGTCATATTATATCTCATGAGGGTGTTAAGGTAGACCCAAACAAAATTAAAGCCATTAAGGAATGGAAAATCCCCACAACCATAAAGCATATGTGAGGATTTCTCGAGTTGATAGGGTATTATCACAAGTTTGTTAAGAATTATGGGTGAATAGTAGCACCTCTAACAACATTACTAAAGAAAGATGCATTTTCTTGGACTCTAGAATCAATTAAGGCCGTTGAACATGTTAAAGAGGAAATGTGCCAAGCACCGGTCTTAGCTACGTCAGACTTCACAAAAACCTTTATTTTGGAATGTGATGCCTCGGGAAATGAAAATGGTGTTGTTTTAATGCAAGAAGGAAGACCCATTTCCTTTGAAAGTCATCCAATCAAAGGAAAGTATTTACAAAAAAAAATTTATGAGAAGGAAATGTTGGCATTACCACATGCACTAAATAAATGGCAACCTTACCTAATGGGAAGACACTTCAAGGTAAAAAAAAAACATGATAGTCTTAAATAATTTTTGGAACAAATATTATGTTATGAAGAGCAGCAAAAATGGGTCACAGAAATATTGGGTTATGACTTTGAAATCATCTACAAAAAAGGGAAGTAAAATTTTTTTGTAGATGCACTCTCAAGAAAGGATAAGGATGTGGAAGCATTTCTTTGTTCCATTTCTATTATAAAACCATATTGGATAACCAAAGCAAGGGATGAATGGAAAAATGATGAAGAAGTGTGGACACTCATTCAAAATTATAGCAAGATCCCAGTACATCCGATATATTTAGATAGAAAAATGTTTCATTTTGGTACAAAGATTGCTTATATATTTTTTCAGAATTCTGAACTCAAACAAAAGATTATTTTTGAATTTCACACCTTTCCCTTAGGAGGGAAATCAGGATTTTTAAAAACTTACCGCAGGGTCAAGAAGGAATTTTTTTGGGATGCCCTTACATCTGACAAAATAAAGTTGACACAATTAAGACCCCGGGGGTGTTACAACCTTTATCCATTCCAAGTCAACGTTTGGAGGACTTTTTAATGGATTTTATCATAGGTTTACCCAAGTCTAAAGAAAAGAGTGTCATCATGGTGGTAGTTGATAGACTTACCAAGTATGCACACTTTTGTGCATTATCCCATCCATTTAAATCTAGTACAGTTGTTATTTCATTTATGGAAATAATTCAAAAGCTACATGGAAACTAAAAGATTATTGTAAGCGAGAGAGATCCCATTTTCACTGGAAATTTTTGGACAGAATTATTTTCTTGTCTGGGTACTCAATTAGCTCATAGCTCATCTTATCATCCTCAATTTGATGGGAAAACTGATATAGTGAAAAAATGTTTGGAAGGATATCTTCGTCGCTTTGTATCTGATAAAAAAACACAATCGATCAAGTGGTTACCTCTGGTTGAATGGTGGTATAACACTTCCTTCCATACTGCAGCAAAAAAGACCCCATTTATGGCACTTTATGGATATCATCCACCATCCATCACATCATATTTAAGAGAAAAATATAAGATTCAAGAAATGGAATATCACATCGATCATCAACAACAAGTTCTCCAACTCTTAAAGGATAACCACACTTTGGCGCAAAATCGAATGAAACAACAGGCATATCAGCATCGCAGCGAAAGAATTTTTGATGTAGGCGACTAGATATTTTTACGGATACAACCATACAAACAAATGTACCTCAAGAAAGCTAAGAAGGATAATAAATTATCACCAAATTATTATGGTCCTTACAAGGTGTTACAAACAATTGGTACTATGGCATACAAATTGGAGCTTCTTGCATCATACTGAGTGCACCCATTTTTCCATGTTTTATGCTTAAAGAAGGTTATAGGTGACAAGTTTCCAGTTCAAACAATATTGCCAGAACTTGACGAGGAAGGAAAAATCATATTGGAACCTGAAGCAGTCACGGAAATAAGAACTCGATGAGTAGGAAATCGATCAATTTAAGAGTGCCTCATCAAGTGGAAGAACTTACTCGCTCAAGATTCCACATGGGAGGATGATAATTTTATACAAAGGCATCCATAACTACTCAAGCGTTGAGGACAACACTTTTTTGAAGGAGAGGGGCATGTTAGGTCCCTATAATAATAGTATAGCCCCCTTATTGTTATTATTGTGCCCATTTAGTCCCGATATTGTTATTATTGTGCCCCATATAAGCCCATTGTATTATTGTTGTGTCCTTACATTATTATTGTTATGATGGATCTCATTATATTATGATACCTTAGACTCCTATATAAAGAAAGGAGTTTGTTTCATTTGAATCATCCAAGAATTGTTCATTTATGTAATGTAAAGGAGGTTTCCCCCTCGAAGAGGATAATTTTTAAGTCATTGATCTATATTTTCTTCTATTTTGTGAGTGTTTTTTGGATTAATCCCTCTTGCGGACAAGAGTGATCTCCCTAGTACTCCAACAAGTAACTAGAAACAAAGATCCATTGAATATCTATTTATCTATAATATTTGTATTTTATATTATAACAACCTTGAAATAAGGAGGTTATGCTCGTACCTTTCAACCAAGACATTCGATGTAGCCTTTTTCCTTTCACTCCAAAGAAATTCTTCAATGCTGAGAAGAGACTGCAATCACAAACAATACAAAATATCAAAGCATCTGCAGTATATAATAATCATAAATACTAATCCAAATTACTGATTAAGGAGTCCAAGTATTGACATTATTTCCATGAGTTCAAAAAGAAGACAATGAGAAAAAGAGATCCATATGTATTATCAGAAATTAAAAAGATAAATCTTAAAACCTGTGCCTTGATGTCGTACAGATTTCTCCCATGTGCCTGCGCAATCGTTTCCTTTAGTCTGATAAGCCTTCCTCTCTATAATTACCAACATGAAGTCATATACACAAAGGTGCAATATTTAATGTGCCAACACCAACTTACTAGTTCATAAACTATGAACTCTATGAACTCTCTCCAGCTTAGAATCTATACAAATCAGTATCTATCCTTCAACCCGAAACTTCAGATCAATTTATAGAGAGATTTAGGTAGTTTCAGATCCATTAAGAGAGGGATGAGTTCCTCCCATGAAGGGAATTGGGCTCCTTTAGCCAAGGGATAAGCTCCATGAGTAGAGGGATAAAGCTCGAACTGACACGACTCTAGAGGCTTCCAGTTGGGAGAATATTCGACCAACTAGGCTTCTAGAAGTTAATTTTTATATTTACTTCCTTTTTAAGGGGGTGCGCAGGTTTTAGTGGTGAACAGAGTGGCGATCGCCACGGCTAATGGAAGAAGCATCAGTGCATGCGCAGGAAAAGGCTATAAAAAGTGCGCATGTAATATTTTAAAGGTTTTAAAGAGATTTTTTCCAATTTCCAAGACTTGGTTTAGGAACATGAGTGTTTTTGACCTCTAAGGGAACATGATATGGATGGTGATAGACCCATATTGACAGTAAAATTTCATGGTGACAAAATGACATGTAACAGATTGCCCCCTAAAGTGCGAAGTCTGAGAAAGTTTTTCTAAAGAGTGAAGTTCTTTATCATTCCAGGGATTGGATTAGAGACATCGGTCAAAAACCTGTAAAAACATTCAATGAAAATATATATCATCACCGAGGTATGAATTCCCATACTTAGAGAAAAACTAACTAAATGTTCTGATACATATATGATTTCAACATTACATCAAGAGCAGACACAATATGGGCATAACCATCTGTTATAAGAAGTCAACGTTATCATGGATACATAACTCCTAGAAGCCTGGATGGTAGAAACTAGATCCAGGGTCATGATATCTGCTTCTAGAATAATTACGAATCTATCCATGCGATTGATTGTGTCGAATTCAAACATGGTATAAACTGCTTGATTACCGGTCAATGATGATAACCGTTAACAAGTGTGAGAGAAACCACCAATAATGATAATGGCTCTCAAAGTACTTCAACATAATATATCAAGTGTGAATTAATGATTTGCAGCCAAACAATCATAGAATCATTTGATAGAAGGTCAATGATGATAACCTATCATCAAAGGCGAGAAACTTGCCATTACGGTATGCAGATTACAAGGTACTGATAAGATTCTAAATCAACTTTCTAGATAATGAGTTGGTGTCGATAGAAAGTGATTTGTCACAGGAAATCCTACTACATGAAACCATTAGATCAAGTTTTGAAGAAATTCTTTGCAAGTACTGACTCAGGGATGGTCAATGCGAATGGAGACAAATGTTTGCAATGAATGGTAAATTGAATTGTCTCTTAAACATATAATGACACTGTAAATGGTTTGGTAGCATGTGACTCAAAGATAATACCCAGAAACTGGCTGAGGACTTTCAATGTGGTTTGATTAACTGTAAGACAAAGTATTACCCAACCCAGGTACAAGTCCGACAAAGTGTCATGTTCAAGAGTGACATGTTGCATTATAAAACAAGGACAATAAATAGATTCTTTTTCTCACTTTTTCCCCCACCATTACTGGAAAGTACCTTTTTATTCTTGTCAAGCTTAAGGAGGATAACATTTTCTTGTCGTGCAAGCTCATCCTTTGGATGATTCCATCTTAGTGTTTTTTAAACGAACCCTAAGAAGGAGAGGTTAGGTCCTATCATGATCTACAGGTCCTGTACTATTTAATTTTAATGAGTCCAACATAGGATTGACTCGGTGTTTTTCAGTTTTAAGGAGTCATAAGAAAAACATAAGTTAACTCCATAGTGTTATTTTTCATAAATTTAGTCTCTCAAACCTGAAAAAGAATAAAATAATGTAGGAGAGAACTCTATTGACCATTCTTAATCAACGTATACCTTTTTCGTAAATAGTTTAATTCATTCCGGAAAAGGGGTAAAATTATACTGAATAGACGATTGTTCATTCACTTTAACGAGTTCGAATAGTCAAGTACTCGGTGATGTTTTCATGTGTAGAGAGTCTGAAAAGGACTTAAAAGAATACTCCAGGGTTTCTCTTTTTCGTAATTTTATAGATCTCGAAATAGTGCTAAAATTCTACTCAATGTCAAAATGATTTTTTCCAAACATAACCTCTTTCCTTCACAAAAATCTAAAAAAATTACAAATATATGCTCTCAAAATATGAAAAACATTTTGATTTTTGACTTCTAAAGTGAAAAAAAAATAAAAAAAATATTATTAAATTCATTTAAAATTATAAAAATAAGTTAAAACAAATCATTTTCACCTTTTAGATTTCAAAGCAAAGAAGAAAGATTTTTTGCCCTAAACCTTTCGGAGCACCGACAAAGATTTTGAGAATCGTTTGCGCCAGGTATTCCACAACATCATTATCTTTCTTTTGATCCGTTTAGTTTTTTATTTTAAGTTTTTAGGGAATTTTTTAAGGGGAAAACAAGCTTTTAAAATCCGCCCTCTTGGGTGCGCAAATTTTCATGGCAAAAATCGCGCACCCCAATGATTTTTAAATAGAAAAAATCATTGAGCCATCATGGCTTTTATGTGTAGCTCATGTGCAAAAATGCATTGTGTACACATAAAAGCTACGCATGCACCGTGGGGTTTTGAAAAACATGTTTCTATCCATAAAAAATGGCTCAAATTATCCCAACTGATATCTAATGATCTTAATTAATGGTTTGTAGGTTATCAATCATGTGGGAATGGCGAGAAAGAGAGCATGAACTTAATGATAACGCAACCATGAATGATCTGGAAACAAGTCGCACATTAAAAAATTGTGGCTTGTATAAATTCTAGGTGAGTCAAGGTATGAAAGCACAGGTTGAGATGATGACCTGGCTAGTGAATGCTTGTGATGTTCGAGATCAATGTTTCATCATTGGAGACAATAGGCTTGTGATCAAGCCAGAGGATATCTATTTCCTCACTAGATTACCCCATAGAGGGAGAGACATTTCCTTATTTGGGACAAGACCAGGTGGTGTGCCCACTACATCTTATATGGCTCAATATTGTAGCCAAGATTCAGATTTGAAGGATGGTCGCATTGATATAAAAACTATTGTGAGACTAGACCTGAAGATAGTTGCATTCACAATTACCAGGTTATGTGGGAGTGAAGCTCCACGTGTGGCTACAAAAGCACAAATGTAGACTGTAGTTGAATGTTCCAGGGGAACAATTTTCAACTGGTGTGAAGGAGAGTTGGTTAACATGAAGGGCCAACTTACGAGAGCTAAGAATGGGAAATTGAAAATTTTTGGTTATGGATCCATTCTTGTGTCTTTTTATTTGGAGAGGATCCCACTCCTTGCACCTCAGCAGTCTCCAGTGGATCCCACAGGACCTAGGGAACCATGTATGTTGCGATTGGTAGCATTGATGGCTCGCCATGGTGGCCATGGGGATGTAGTGGTCTGCTATACTCCTCAGTTCTTTATGTCTTACGAACCATATCTTCATGATTGAATATTTTCCTTACGCAGGGATGGATTTCAGAGGTGGCCCTGACACATCACTTCCACCAGGGGCACAGTCGGATGCATCAAGTAAAGAAAATAATTTTGAAGTTTTTTATGTTATCTAATTTTGATTTGGTTTTCTATCATCCAATACTGATAAAAATTTAAATGCATATTTCGGCCCATCACGATCAGCAGTGCTTCATTGCTTTGATAGGCGAGATGTGTAGCCTATAGTAGGCCCACCACAGACCGATGTGGTTGATATACTTACAGAGCCGGAGCACAACCTAGAGAGGCTGACTATTGACGTTCCAGAGACAAGGACAAATGATATACCTCTCAAGCTCCAAAGACATGTGAATGGTGTTCCAGGCCCATTCAGGAGATATCTGCGCAGGGTAGCACGTGCCATAGTCTGCTATCATGATCATCATAATGGATAGCTGATGGTCGATCTAGATTGACATTTTTTTGTATTAGTATCTTTTATATCATAAGGTGTTTGAAACCTATGATCACAGACGATGCAATATATTTTGACACACGACTATTTTTAACCTAATGATATTACTACTTTCGATCTCTGAGTATCTTGTTCAATATGGATTAAATATTGTTTTGTTTTACTTTTAATGTTGCATATGCCAATTTAAAACTTTATTAGCTAATGCATCAACCAATGTGTTTAAATTTCTTAAAATGTGTCAATATTCAATGTAATCAAACTGTCTTTCCAAGAGACGAACCCTCAAAAAAATTCTTAACAAAGCTGGATTTCTGATATCATAAACACCATTTAAATGCAATACAATGAGTTTCAAATATAAACTAACAATCAAACGTTGAATACCAAATGCGATGGAATCAAACAATAGCTCAATGATTGCGGTATATTCTGCAAAAAATTTCGTTGTTTGACTAAGGCATATCCCATGAATAGAGTCTAACTCATCGGTGGGTGAACAGATAACCCATGCCACAGAAAAGATGTTATGTGTACTACAATAGATGCCATCAGCAATACCAATGTAATTTTGAAGGAATGTCGACATCTACAGTATCAAGAGTAATCATGATAAGCAGCGAAAGTAACGAAAATTCGTCAAGCAGAAATAACTAGTCCTAAGGCACACTTTTCTAAGATAAGGAAAATTGTTCTAAACTATAATTAATGCACAAAGATGATCTTCACACGAATAATCATGCATAATATCTCTTGAGAAAAATTCCATTTCTAGGTTTATCTAAAGAGACGTCGTCATAATTGATTAACTCATAGGCTCCTTTCACAAGCAAGCGCTTAACAATATAAGGACCATGCCACATTGGTTTTAATTTACCAGTGCCTATTTTGTCATGAGCTTGGTCATATACTAGAACTAGGTCACCCTTTTAATATATTTGAGGGTTAACACTTTGATCATACTGAGCTTTAACATGTTTTTTATGAGCCTCGGCAGCTAATGCGGCGGTGCGACGAGTCTCATCTAACTGTGCTAGGAATAGGAAGTGTTTCTCCTCTTCAGAGGTAGATGGAAATAATTCAATGGCTAATTTGAGTGATAGGATTTCACATTCAATGGGTAACACAACTTCCAAACCGTAATCAAGCTGAAAAGCAGTGAACCCTGTGGATGTTTTTGCAGAGGTACGGTATGCCCATAATGCCGAAAAAAACATGGTATGCCAATTTTTTTTATGAGTTTCGACAATCCGTTTAATCATATTGGTTAAAACCTTGTTGACGACCTCAACTTGACCATTAGCTTATGGGTAATATGGTGTAGAATTATCGTGGCATAGGCCTAGTTGAGCGGAAAGTTCAGTCATCATAATTTTTTGAAAATGGCTCCCATGGTCCGTAACGATAGATTGAGGGACACTGAACCGAGGAATTAAGTGATTGAATATGAAAATTGTTGCATTTTTTCCATCAGCCGTGAATGTAGGCATTGCCTCAGCCCATTTGGTAAAGTAATATACAACGAGAGTAATATACCCATGTCCCTCAGTTGAGTGAGGGTTACATGTGCTGAAACAGATGCCCAATTTGGAAAAAGGACCGAAAACAATGATTGGGTGAAGAGGAGCTGGAGGTGCACGCATATTTTGATTTAAAATTTGGCAATTGTGGCATTTTCTAACTACAAGAATATAGTCTTTGAACACTGACGGCCAAATATAGCCAGCGCGCAATATCTTTTCGGTTGTCGCAAACCCAGACATATGACCACCACATGCTCCAGAGTAGAATTCATTCAAAACCCTTCCGGCTTCTTCATGAGTTATACAACATCGAAAAACAGAATTAGAACCACAACGATAAAGAGTGTCTCCAACAATATTATATTTATGTGATTGGTATAGAATTCTCCGTCGATCTGATTGTGAAAGCTCTGGTCGAAATGTTTGGGTTTGTAGATATATAATGATATCCCCAAACCAAGGATCTAATTTATTTACTATAAATAGAGATTCATCTATGAGATGGTTTTCTGCCACTGTTTTAGATTTAGTATTGGGAAAATCACACATAATTTCAGCGAATACCAGTGATTTCTTAGACTTGGATTTATCAAACTCCAAATAAAACTCTTGCAAGATAACGATCCATTTAGAGTATTTTCCCTTGAGCAATTGTTTCGTCAAAATATACATCATTGGGTTGCAATTAGATATCATTGTGGTTTTGAGTAACAATATGTAATGACGAAAACGTTGGATAGCTTGAACAGCTGCCAAGGCCAATTTATCCACATATGAATACTTGATTTCCGTCAGGTTGAGATTCCAAATTAGGTAATAAATCACATTTTCATTGTTAGAATTATCGTCTTGAACTAGAACCATTCCAACCATTGAATCAGACGCAGCCAAATACAAAAAGTAATCTCGGTGATAATCAGGTGGATGCAACAACAGTGCATGGGTCAACACATTTTTAAGTGCATCAAAATATTTATTGGAAAGCTCGTCCTAGATGAATGGAACATCCTATTTTAACAACCGTGTAAAACCTTTAGTTAACTCCGCATAGTTCAGGATAAAACAACTACGAAAGTTTTCTTTCCCCTGCAAACTTCGATGGGTTGGCACGAATGCCTTCTTTTGAAATAATGAACCTTATTAAACGTCCTGATTTTACACAAAATACAAATTTGTGCGGATTCAAACGAATATTGTAATGCCTACATCTCATAAATATGGCACGTAAGTGTGTAGGATGATCTTATTTGCATAAAGAATGAGCAGGTAAGTCATCCAAGTAGGGTTGTACAATATGTTTGATATCGTGAAACGCGTAAGACATAGCTCGTTGAAAATTTGCGCCAGCATTTTTTAGTCCAAATTGTAATTTACAGTATGCAAATGTGCCCCATGGACATATAAGTTATTTTAGGTTGATCAGTAGGGAGTATGTTGATTTGATTGTAACCATAAAAACCATCCATAAACGAAAATATTTCGTTTCCAGCACAATCATCAATAACTTGGTCAATATAAGGGGTAGGATAATTTTCTTTAGGACATGCCTTATTAATATCTTGATAATTGACACATACTCTAATAGTCCCTTATTTCTTGGTTACAGGAACTATGTTAGATACCCAATCTGTCAAAGGAATAAGATAAATAAATCTTGCACGTAGTAATTTTTCAACTTCAGCTTTAATTGAAGCAGCTTTTCGCTGATGTATCAAACATAATCTCAGTCTAATAGGCTTAGCATTAGGGTATGTCTTAATTGCATGAATAACAATCTTAGGATCAATACCTGGAATTTATTCATAATACCAGGCAAAAATGTCTCGAAATTATTGAAATGGGGCTTTGTAGATTTTTATCTCTTCAATCTAGAAAGAAGCACCTATATGAATTTTCTCAATTATTTTGGATTTAATTGATATGTCAATAGGAATTGTGGCAGAAATGTTTCCCAATCTTTTTCAAAATCTGAATGAAGAATGGACATAGGATTTTGAGGTTCCTTGACATAATCAATTGAAAATATGGATGAAAAATCATTCTCAAGTTTATCAAGGTCAGGTAGAAAAGAAGATCAATGATGGAGATTGTCCCATGGTAATTCATCTGATGACAATATTTCTCGGATATTTTCACCAGTTGAAAACACTTGCTGAAAAGGATCCGAAATGATGTCAAAGTTGAGCTTGATAAAGAATAAGACTCTTCACTAACCTCATGAATTTGATCAGTATAAGTTGATGGAGTGTCATACACTACTACATTTGGCGGAAATTCTAACACTTGGTTCCGACGCTTTTGACCAAATGTCAGAAATTTCCACAATTGTTTTCCATCCCGCCCGAAACCGTCGCTATACTGACGTTTATAGAAAACTGCCGCAATACCGACACTTAGAAAAGTGTCGCAATTGCGACGTTTGGAGGAAGACGTCGCAATTGAGACACTATGGCCCAAAGCGTCGCTATTGCAACGACTGCCTCCAAACGTCGCAAGTGCGACACAATGTCTAAGTGTCGCAATTGCGACGTTTGGAGGCACCCGTCGCAATAGCGACGCTTTTTCCGCCGTCGGTATAACGACACTTATATGCGCGCTACATAAAAATACAAAACTTATATGCGCGCTACATAAAAATTATTTTATTGTTTCGTATCCGTCGCAATAGCTACATAAACGTCTGATATCATGTGCGCATTCGCCCTCCGCTCTTGCAAAACAGCATTCGCCCTCAGCTCTTGCAGAAAAGCATTTTCCCTCAGCATTCTCCCTCAGCGTTCGCCCTCAGCTCTTGCTAAATGGTAAGTTCTTACTGCAGGCCCTTCCTCCTATAGTAGGGTTGACTCTATTTGGGTTTTTTTGGTCAATTCCATTGGATTGTGTTAGGATGTAGAGTTCTCTCTAGATGTCAAGAATCAAGATTCAATACCCTCTATTATCTTCATCACCCAATACAAGATTTAAATTTTTCCCAAAGAAACGCTTATTAATTTGGCAGCCAATATTTCTCCTCGCTTTAAAAACCCTACATTTAAATGAAAACAAGCATTGCATTTCAACTACAAAAATCTATTAGTGTTCAAATGTACATGTGTGCTACATTAACGTCCTACATCACGCGCATTCGCCTCCGCTTCGTTAAAACATTCGCCCACAACATTCGCCCTCGATTCGCTTGCACAGCATTCAAGAGTCACTTAACAAAGATTCGTTTCCAATCATTCACCCCGAGCTCTTGCATTAGCATTCGCCCCGCATTCGCCCTCGCCTCTAACAAAGATTCTCCCCTCGCATTCGCCCTTAGCTCTCGTGCACGCATTGCCCTCGCCCCTTAACAGCATTCGCCCTCAGCTCTTGCAAAATGGTAAGTTCTTACTGCATGCCCTTCCTCCTATAGTAGGGTTGACTCTATTTGGGTTTTTTTGGTCAATTCCATTGGATTGTGTTAGGCTGTAGGGTTCTCTAGATGTCAAGAATCAAGATTCAATACCCTCTATTATCTTCATCACCCAATACAAGATTTAAATTTTTCCCAAAGAAACGCTTATTAATTTGGCAGCCATTATTTCTCCCTGCTTTAAAAACCCTACATTTAAATGAAAACAAGCATTGCATTTCAACTACAAAATCTATTAGTGTTCAAATGTACATGTGTGCATCACTTGTGTAGGGTATTCCTTTTCCACTTTCACATTATCCAAGAATGTGTGCAATATAGTTCATATTTATTGTGATTTAGATTATCTTGAAAAAGGAAAGGTAAATTATTTCCCATGGAAAAAGAAGGTTTTCCCTTTTTACTACTGGAAATGGTACAACAAAGTTCCATTTCTACCCTAAACTCCTATGAAACAGGAACCAAATAAAGGCCATGTCCTCAATGGACATCATTTGGCTTTGAAAATGGCCATTGCACCGTGTTGTTTCTTATATTACATCACGATAGTTTCTTAGGTCATTTCTTGTTTCTAAGGATTTTTCAATAGTTGCTCCAAAAGCTTCACTTCAAGGCCCTTCAAGATCGTCTCCAACAATGCTATACCATCAGCTTCAACAATGCTGCTCCAAAAATATCCTCAAGGTCTTCACAACAAGTTTACTAGAAGTTGCTCCAACAATATATTCAATAAGGTCTTCATTGTCAACTCGTCTCTTGTTTGGGTGCCTTAATGTGCAATGACATGTTTCCAGGACTGAATTCAATGCAAGGCATATTTTAAACTCTAACTCTATCTTCCGGTGTCTTATTAGAAATTATTTCATTTTTCATTTTGTGTTTTCAAGTTTTTACATTTATAATTTTATTGCAATGTAGCAGACTGATCAGGGCAGTACAAGAACAACCCCGAGACGGGATGATCGCAGAAAGAGGCCAACGGAAGAACATGTAAAGTGCCAGCATTGCTCTATCTTCAGGTATTTTAGTTATTTACATAATTGAAATAATATTAATTTTGTTCAAATATGCAGACACCTAGCCATGGTACTCCTGATGATTCCCTCTTTGAGGAAGAGCTTTCTTCATCCCTATCTCCAGTGTTCTTGTTGCGAAAAAAGGCACGAGATGCAAGGTCGGAATTTAATACTTTGATAGACGCGCCTCAAACACCTGAAACAGAAGAGAGGATAAAACATCTTATGAGCTAGCTAGAAAGATATCAGGTAATAATAAAAAGTCAAAAGGATATTTTTTTTGTTCTGCATGAGATGAATTGTGATAGTTTGATTTTTAATTTTTACATTGACTAAACTAACAAAAAGTTCTTTTGTATGTAGCGTTTTCTGGCACTTTCTGAACCCGGTGTTGGTGGTAGTGGGACACAAGGGCAAGAGATTGCTCAACAACCCTCTCGTACACCTTCTACTCCTTTAGGTGCCAGCCAAGAAACACACCCTGCCCAAGCAGACACCCAGCCAACCGCTGAACGTGTTGGCAATGATGAGGCTAATATGGCCAACTACATTATTGCATTTCCTGGAGCTACACGTGTCAGCTCCACAGGGACCATTAATGGCACGTTGTTGGTGAACAATGAAGGTGTCCCTATAAAGCATGTACAACTCCCAGGTAAATTTTAATATTTTAACTATTTCATGTACTTTATCTAAAACATATTTATCATGATTTTTATTTTTAAATTAATGATAATATCTTCTTATTTTTTTCTGTGTAGGAAACAATGAGTTCTACAGGTTTCTGGAGAGCCATGCGTTGGTAATTTTTGGCCCAACCATACGCACAGGGTGGAATTCCCAGAATTCCAACCTGAAAAAAGAACTTATAGATTATCTAGAAGCCCTTTTTGGGGTCGGCACATTTGACAGAACAGCGGTGGCTCGGGTAGTCGGCAAATATTTGAAATATACCAGGGACACCTATAGGATGCAATTGCAATTTAACCCTAGATATGAGCGTCCTCTCACATTTCCAGAGAGTGAGTGGAGAGCACTCATCCATGATGGAAAAGAGAAAAGGGAAAAGAAAGAAGGAAAAATGCCAACTGGACCCGCAAGGTAAACTACAACTTTAATTCAATAGCTTTAATTTTCTCTATGTCTAAAATAAAAGTTTGCTACGTCATATCTGACTTCAATATTTTGATGCTAGGTTGCCTGACACCTCAAAGGAAACCAAAGCTAGGTTTGAAAAAAAGGGCCATCACAAGCTAGGCCAGGGCGGCTACTTGAAATTAGCTGCAAGAATTGTAATTAAGTAGCTAAACATCTTATAATTAATTGTATCGCCTTCCAACGTTTTTGTAATCCTATCAAATATGATTAAAAATACAAAATCATATGTAATTTAGGGTGATAACTTCGGAACAGAAACTACAGAGGAAGATAAAAATATCGCTTTCCATTTCGGCTATCAAGTTGTAGTTGAACGTCGCAGAAGCTTGGGGCAGGTCCCAAGATCCAGAATGCCTGATAAGGTAAAACATTAACCTTTCAATATGTTTGTTTTCGTCCATATATTTAATGTCTAATAACTTTGTTTAAATCAGGGGAGCAACACTACCGACGAGGCAAATAACCCAGTTTTAGAGCCAGATGTAGATGATCCTCAGGTGCAACTTGATCATTGTAGTGGGGACCAGGCCGACAATGCTACTATCAGTGAGGGTCGTGACGGTAATTAATTTCCACTTATAATTTTTTCTAATTATACCTTGATGGTTGTCCTTATAACGTTTTTTGTTTAAATGACAGAGAATGTTTCCCTTAAGGATCTTACCACCAGAGAGGAAGACAGGGCAACAGTCCCAACGACAACAACTGGTGCACCAGGTAAATAATCTCATTGCAATTTTTTTTATTAATATTACCGAACTAGTTCAATTATTTTTAAAAACTGAAAATTAAAATTTAATATTATCTGTTTTTGTAGGCGATGCCCCGTCACTGGATGAGACCAGACATCGTGACTACGCAACTAGGTCAGCGGCGAAAACTGGTGCACCAGGTAAATAATCTCATTGCAATTTTTTTTATTAATATTACCAAACTAGTTGAATGATATTTAAAAACTGACAATTAAAATTTAATATTATCTGTTTTTGTAGGCGATGCCCCGTCACTGGATGAGACCAGACATCGTGACTACGCAACTAGGTCTGCGGCGACAACTGGTGCACCAGGTAAATAATCTCATTGCAATTTTTTTTATTAATATTACCGAACTAGTTCAATGATATTTAAAAACTGACAATTAAAATTTAATATTATCTTTTTTTGTAGGCGATGCCCCATCACTGGATGAGACTAGACATCGTGACTACGCAACTAGGTCAGCAGTGCGGGTCGAAAGGCACGAAACAGGAGCAGAGCACGATGATATTGATGATGTAATTAGGAGCTTTAGAAATAGGAAGAAGAAAAAAAAAATTGATAATGTAAAATATTGTATTATTATAAGACAAACGTTACCATACTTGGAACGTTTTTTGCGTTATATAAAAAATTCATTTATCATACTATTTTTATGTCAAGCATTAATTGCAATGTTTCCTTGTGTACTTTTTGTTGAATTGTTTTTTTATTAGTTATTGAATATTTTTTTTTATGCTCATGAAAGTAAAAAATGAAATACAGATTGGGTATTGGGGAATTGAGAGTGATGTGAGGGGGAGGGGGGGGGAGGGGCCATAAGAGCTTCCACCTTCACGTGGTTGGCCCTGTTTAGTAGAGAATAATTTATTGGAGCGATTTAATCTTGGAGCAAACCTCCCTTGATCCAGCGTAGCAACAAAAAAGTCACTGTTGACTTAGTTGCTACTCTTTCAGATCGTGGGAGGCTTGTTCCAAGTTCATGCGACTCAATAAATTGTTCTTGAAACGAAGAGGAGCTTATTCAGGTATGTTTTGACATTTTCAACATATGTTCTAACATTATCATAAGAATGCATCTTAGAGTAAAAAATACTACATCAATTACTTGTATTTATTGTATAGATAATGATGGATTTTGATTGACTTGGCAGTGCAGGAACAAATCCTCTTGCATCATGAGCAATACAACTTGTCAACCAGGGTCATGTCCAGGATATTTTTGCTTGTGCGCTTGACCAGGTTCGTAATGTCACATTTTGTAAGTTCCTTTACAGTTCATAATTCAATATTAAGCTTGTTCATGATTATTATCTAGGTTTTTTTGTATGTGTTTTTTCATCTATTTGATTGTAAGCAACAATGCATGTTTCCTGTTGTTCACTATGATTTCTCCCATTACCACTCCCAGGATGAATCCGACTTTATTGTTACATAGGTTACTTTATTGTTACTATGATTTCTCCATTTACGATTTCATAGGTTACATCATGTAAAGTTGTCGATCTCAGGTTGGTGATGAGCTTTAGTTCTCCAGATTTGGAGCTTTTTTGATATTTTCTCCCTCATGTCATTCCTACATCACCTCGTTGTTTGAGCATGCCAATTGTCTACCACTTGTACCAATTGGCACATGTCAATCTCTGAGTGGTGCCACATTTCACCTATTTTCAGTGAGAGTTTAGGGTTTCTCTAACATAGCTTCAGAAATATGATTCAGTGCCTGCTTGAATATTGTCACATAATACTCATGGTTTGGATTGATGAGCATGTTCTAAATGGTTGGGGATTCATAAGAACCACCCATATAGTCATCTTGAGATATTTCAGAAGTTTACTCGGGTTTCCTTTTTCACCGTTTCTAGTGGGTGGGATGGTGTGGGGTGATCCATCAATACTGGTGCTCTTGTAGTAGGGAATTTGTTTTGGGGATATAAAGGAGCATTTGATGTAGATATCCCATTGGATGCATTCATAGATGGGCACGAGAGGTCAAGAATTTAAATTAAAAACATGCAACCTCTAGCATGGCAACCTGAAGGCCGCGAGAGACACTGGTTAAAGATTGTTTTGTGCTAGCCTTAATATAGTCGTGATTTCTTTCTATTATCTTAATGCAAATATATAGTCCAGTCTCATTAAAATGAGGATTGTGGTTGTATTTCTCTTTGGTTGTTTCTCTCTTAATGCTCCAGAAGTTGCCAAAAGTTGCGATAGTTGTTTAGTTTTCTTGTTACAACTTAAAAGTGGTTTTTAGCAATGGGAGTCATGTTTTTTAAGGTTCATACTAATATGAAGATCTTGTAATTCTATATTCAGCATAAGAGAAGATGGCCTCTACTTTGGGCAGTATGACAAAAATTGCCACATCTACCTCATTAGGTAACAATGGAAAGGGGAAGAAGTTGGGTGCAATGTTTGATAATTATGGCAGACAATTGTCTTCTCTTTCAGTTTTTTCACCCATTTCCTTTAATCGCTCAAGCAGAAGAGGGACTCTGAGATTACGCGACAGAGAGAAGGTAGTTAATACAAGAGCTATGGAAAAGGAGTTGTAATTCAACAAGGATGGCTCAGTGACAAAAAAATTGCAGGTCAGAGAAAAAAATATGTTTAAAGGAAGGTCACCTGCACGTGAAACTTCACTGCGGTGGATCTTTCCTTGTCCACTTATATTCAATTTTAATGTGTTATTTTAATTTTTCATGGAGGGTTGTTTTGGCATATGGTATGGCATTCAATTGCACACTTATCGAAATCATTGTCAATTTGTCTTGTAGGCGGTGTGAACAAACTTGTTAATCTTGTTGGAGTCACCCTTGGGGCGAAGGGCAAAATGTTGTCTTGGAGAGCAAGCATGGTTCTCTGAAAATAGTTAATGATGGTGTGACAGTAGCTAAGGAGGTAATTTGTAGATGTGTGCTCTGGTTTTATTTTTAACGTTGTATTAGTTTTCCCTCTTAAATGTCTTAGATTTGGTAGGCACAATTTGAAAACTCAAAGGTGAAAGGAAACATATTTGTTACCCAGTGGTCTAATTGGCATATGGACTAGCCACATTAGAGTAATGCATAAAGCTTTTCACAACAATAAAAGGAAAGGGTTATGGCTGAGTCAAATTTTATTGTTATTGACAGTGTAATGAAATGTATCTCAATGCTATGGTTCTGGCCTTTTTATTGGTTGAATTAGAGGACCCAGTTGACAATATTGGGGCCAATTTGGTAAGGCAAGCTGCGGCAAAGACAAATGATTTAGCTAGGGATGGAACCACAACATCTGTTGTTCTTGCACATGTTGGAATATTGAAAAATTCCAGAACAATGAATGGAGAATAAATCTCCCTTCTTTTAACACAGAGAAAATAAAAATTTCTTTGATAGGAGACAGAGTTTCAATACTTTGAAAACAAACTTCTATTCCCTTCAATAACTCAAAAAAAACTATTACACTACTTCCTCACTGAGAGGGATTACAAAATTATGACTGCTACAAAACGCAGTGCATAAAACCAACTCATTGTTTGTTCAAAACAAACATACTCTGTCTCTAAAACACTCTGCTGTGTTTTTCCCTTTCGCACTGCTGTGCATACACACTTAAAAAGTTACACTCAGTCTTTCACTTTTTACACACTGCTGTGTAATAAAAAATTTACGTATTGTCTATAAAAAAAACTACCAAGATTTTTTGTCCTTTTTATTTTTATATGCCGTAACATATAAAACATATTATAATAAACCCTCTTTTAAAAAAAATAAAATTAAAACTAAATTCTATGGCCCACCTTTCATTTCACATATGATATATATATATAACATATGTTTAAAACATATGTATATATTAAAGCATACATAAAATTAAATTATCAAAACATTAAAGAACCCTTTCTGTCGGACTTCAAAAGTCTGAATAGATTGAATTTCAAACCAAATTCACGTTCCAAAATGGGATGCTGACATTTGCCTAATTTGTAACGCGAATTCTCAATCCAATGTGCCTTATAAAAAATTCGGGTCCGGTTTTCAGGTTTTCAGATTCCCTTCAATTTCATGCAATCCAATATTAATGCTCCACGTGTCCTCCTTTTGAATTTACAAAACTAGGGGGTAAATTTCTATTTGTTTAATTTCTGGTTGGTGAATTGCGTTAATGCTGGTTGTTGTGTTTAAATACAATCCTGTACAGAAATATGGCTGCGGTCGTCTACAAAAAAAACTTGCAGGAATTTTAAATGCTGAATTAAACTTCTGGATTATGTGGAAGTTCAAAGAGTGACATAATCCCTTCCCCGCAACTAATTTATAAGATAGTGGAAAGTATGGTGAGAGGAAAATGGTGGGATTTACAATCAACCATATTCACTTTGAAAACAATGGGGAATTAAGAGACCATTATACCTAACAAGTCCTTATAAATATTGAAGTCGAGGCATAAATAGATGACAACAACCTTTATACGAGAATTATTTTATTCCAGTAAGGGAATAGTAGTTGTAACTTAAGGTTGCAACAATGGTTCCATAAAACAATTACTTGTATCTGACTGCAGTAACTATGGATTAAAGTTGCAACAACTGTGGCTTGAGGTTGCAGAAGTTGTGACTTGGGGATGCAACATTTGCGACTTAGAATAAAACACATTATATATATATATATATATTAAGAGATTATTATACCTGAAAAATACTTGTCAATATTGAAGTTGAGGCATCGATACACGGTAACAATCTTTATACGGGAATTATTTTATTTGAATAAGGGAACAATAGTTGTAACTTAAGGTTGTAACAATGGTTCCATAGAACATTTTCTTGTATCTGTTTGCAGTAACTATGCGTTAAAGTTGCGCCAACTATGGCTTGAGGTTGTAGGAGTTGTGGCTTGGGGATACGATATCCGCGACTTAGAATAAAAAATATTGTATATGAAAGAAAGTATATATATTAAGAGATCATTATACATAACAAGTCCTTGTAAATATTGAAGTTTACGCATAGAGACACGACAACAACCTTTATACGAGAATTATTTTATTTGAGTAATCGAACAACAACAGTAACTTAAGGTTGCAACAATGGTTACATAAAACTATTGCTTGTATCTAGTTGTAGTAATTGGGTGTTAAAGTTACAGTAGCTATGCCTATGACTTAGAATAAAAAAAATTATATATAAAATAATATATATATATGTATATAGAGAGAGAGAGAGAGAGAGAGAGAGAGAGAGAGAGAGAGATTAGAAAATATATTACAACAATATTTATTTAACTAGTATGTTAAAAAAATAAAATTTACTCGGTTGCAGGTGTGGGGGCATCTGGAAAGGTATGGATACCAATCCATTTAGAATATACATGGCATCAACACCCAAATCCATGATTAGTTTTTGAATATGGAAGATGAAAAACAAGAGATACATGCCTAAACAAATTAAGAAATGCTACTATTTTGATCACTCACACATTTACATATGCTATTGTCTACACACCTTCTATTGGTGGATGATGTTATCCTATTTCTTGCAGGATATAGTAGATAGGACTAGTATGTGAAGACTCATTAGAGCTCTAAAATCATTTTGGGTTTCATTTGGAATATGAGTAAACCTACTCAAGTCTACCATCACTTTCAATGATTTGGAAGATATGTTAGAAAAAACAATCAACCAAGTGCACCCATTTCAAATACTTGGGATTTATGTTAAGATTTAATGACTATAGGTATGGAGATTGGTTCTTTCCATATCAAAAATTGGGAAAAATAATCACAATATGGTTATCCTTGGGTGGCACATTAACCTTAGTAGTGTCCATACCAGGATATTGGCATTCCCTAGCTTATATTCTTGTTGGTATCTTGGGAAATATTAGAAAAAAATGCTTTCATTTTATCTAGAAGGAAAGGAAAAGCAAAGGAGGCATCCCTATAGTAAAATGGAAATGGATTTCCAAGCCAAAAATCACATGATTCGTTGGATACTAAAGAATATTCATCATTTTTGGAAAGCATTATTTTCCAAAAGTCTTTGGAGAATCATAAAACATTTAGGCTTGTGGCAGGATGTAATAAAATCAAAGTAAATAGGCAAAATTTCATATAAGGATAAATTTTACAAAAGTTCCAACAGTTCTTCCCACCATTTATCTTCTGGTATTCTGGTCCGTTGAAGTTTTCTCAATGTTTCATCAGCCTCAGTATATCTGAAAAAGGTAGGCCGAATTGGAAACAAATGCTTTACTTCATGCTCAAGATAAAATAAATTTTCCAATCTGTCATGAAGATTTTTTCCTGTTGGCAATGCTGCTTCTGATGTACTGGTTGAAGAATTGGCCTGATTGTCAGCATACTTGTCGAATTTTTCAACATAGCTTTCAAGGTCCATTAGTTTATCCTCTGAAACTATAGGACTGAGCAATCCTTTTTTCAACAAAATATCAAATCTTTCTCTGAAGGCAATGATTTATTCTTACATATCTGAGCACCTTCGTTCTAGATTCTGCATAAGGGTTCTCTTAGTAAAAACTCTTTTTATTTCCAAAATTGTTCCGGTCCTATCCTGAATACCAAGTTCTGCAATTTGGTGTCTAGTTTGAGTGTTTAGAAACTGTATGAGTT
The DNA here is from genome assembly GCA_034641835.2 of Pinus albicaulis. NCBI lineage: Eukaryota > Viridiplantae > Streptophyta > Pinopsida > Pinales > Pinaceae > Pinus > Pinus albicaulis. Next base: position 906,473,077 of record CM076576.1, on the reverse strand, counting down.
GATTGGCTTCCTCAGGCCTATTTCCCAATTCTTCTCTTGTACTTTGAACTTCTTCTATAGCCAATTTGACTAAATCATTCTGTTCATACATAATCTGAATTGAAGACTAGACATCCTTTATTGATTGGATAATGTTGTCCCAAAGAATTTCATTTATTTCCTTTAAAGGTTTCTCCAATGTGAGATCCTTTTCCAATGCTTTAACCAATTTTTCTAATCTTTTGACCTCTCTTGTTTTATCAGCCACACTCATTTTTGAGAGATCATATCTTTTTTATAAATTAATAAGCTGTAACTTTGTGTGCTGGAGTTCTGTTACTTGAAGTTTCAATTCATTCATTGACTTTATTAATTCTTCAGAACTCAAATTGGAAGTATTTACCTGTGATAGCTCTGTTGGCTGACCTATTGTGGATGTACCTGTACTTGTAATTGCATCTGTTGTTGATGCTGGAATAGTAGGCTGCTTGTTCTTTAATGCCTGTTCAAGCTCTTTTTCTGTTTCATTTAGTTGCTCATTCAGTTTCAAAAGCAAGTCCATCATTTCTTCTTCAGAATTTTTCTTTATCATCTCTTCAGTTTGTGGATGTCTTGAAGCTGGAAATTTCAACTGCTTTCTCAAAGCTGCAATATCATCATAATTTTTCTTGATTAGGGCCTCTATACCTTTGAAATCTTTAGGATTGTGACCCAATCCAATGATTATTTCCTCCAATGTCTTTATCATGTTGTCTTTGGCCTGAGAAGAGGCTTTTTAAAGCTGCAATTGTGCATTAGTGTTCTCCAAAGAATCCTGCAACTTATGAGTTGCCATTGCTTTATCGGTCAGAGTAGAATAGATCATTTCACCAGTCTGCTTATGTAACTCAATGATCTAAAGGATGAATATCCTTTGCTAAGACTTCAAAATTTGTTCTAATATAATCTGCAGCTGTTTGAGGCTGCTGCACTTTTCGTTTGAAGTGACTCATTATCATTTTGCCTTGCTGAATGTCATAAGCTGACATCAATCTTTCTTTATTCTTAGGAGCCATCTTCAAATACTGATTGTAAACCTAGAGTCTTAGTGGATCATTCCTAGCTTTTATATTGATAAAGGTTTTCTTTATATCTCCTACATCTTTAATTGGTGGTTTGAAAGAAGATATTTCAACACTCTGTTGCTTTTGCAGCTCTTTTCTCTGTAAAGTAGTGGATGCCCCACTGACTGTACCTATTTGTTGACTATCCAAATCTTCTCTCTGGCTATCGGGAATTTCCTAAGCAAAATCTAATTCTGGAAGAGGATTTAATTTTTGTCTTTTAGCATGAGGTTGTTATGAAGATCCACCAACAGGGGTAGCAACTTCAGCATCTCTCTTCTTGCCTTTTTCTATATTGATAGGAGTTTGTAAAATTGAAATTTCTGGATCATTGATCTGAATAGGAGGAATTTGTACTGGACCCTGTTCTTTAGAAGTCTCAGGTTGCTCTGTCATTGTGAATTTTTCAAATACTTGTATGTTAGGCTCCTTTTCTTTTCCTTTAGATTGTACTGTGGCCAATGCATTGATCTCCTGTAAATTTTGCTGAGAAGTCCCTGCAGAATAAGGACCAATACCTGGTATTTGCACTTGTCCAAAAGAGTCTAGGTCAAGTATTTTCTCAAGGTCTTTCATTACATTTTCAACATTGACCTGCTCACTATCCTGTTCTACCAATGTTCCTTCCATCCATTCATCCATATTGGCATATTGTTCAATTTCTGGAATTTTGTGATGAATGTATGGTGATAGTTTATTTTTCATTCTTCTATCATAGATAAAGCTATTTGGGTCATAAGGCACCTAGTAAAAACTTTTTTGTAATCTGAGATATTCTTCTAAGATTCTTTCTGCTTCCTCTCCAGCATCTCTAGAGTTACAAACAAAGGGACCTAATTGACTTTTGATCCTGAGTTGAGCCTTTTTCTTTGCATTGCAGAAATGAACTATATATGAGTTAATCATATGCATGAAATACTCTAGTGCAAAAAGTCTCATGGGGACATATTTGGGAAACTTGAATGGGCACAATTCACATCCATATATTCTGATCTCAGCGTGATTTTGATACAAGTACCAGTCACCTACCCTATATTGTTTTGAGAGTTGTAGAATTTTCTTGATTTCATTATTGACTCTAGGAGGGGAAACTCCTATTAACAAAGTGGTTGCAAGGTGTACAAATAGGTCAATAAACTCATTATAGGAGTAAGGAGAATCAGAGGAATTATGGGTGATGGAAGACCAAAATATCACAGACCTAGGATTTCCTTTGGCATCAAGTTTCTGAACATGGAAAGGGAAACTTTCTGATTGGTAATAAATCATGAGATGATATATAACAGAAGAATATTTGAACACTTTTTCATTCTCAAATCTCATGAACTGATCATGGATTTTATCAGCAATGTAGGATGAAAAATCATACTTGACAATAGGGGACTGTCCAGGGGTAAATATAGACAACAATACTAGGGTTAATTGATCAACATATTCACTAGTATTGAAACCCATGATAAAGGATATCATATTCAGAATAAGCCTGCCCACATCAGTGAAAAAAGTATAACCATAGGGGGGAGGGCCTTTGGGCTGATGCTATGGTAACATGAAGGTTTGACAAATGCGATTTAACTCTTCATGGGACAAATTGGCAGACTTTTCAAGTAATTCTCCCATGGACAAGGGAGTGAGGGCTTGACCAGGTTGAAATTGCAGCATTTCATTTATCGACTGAGTAGTGATTGGGAAAAGGATGTTCTGACTCAGGGACAAAACTGCTCTTTGATTGGGGTCATAGTTTTCATGGCAGTAATGAATTAACTCAGGAAAAATATGGACTGAGGGGAGAAGATACATGGAGAGATTGGATTCCCATAATCCAATAATATCAGAACCGTTTATAAAGTTATCTCTGCAGCGACAAAAGGTTCGAAGAGGATTATCACTAAGAGCGAGGTCTTTAATTTGAAAATCTCTATCTGCTAGGGGAAGATAGTCTAAATCTCTGTGAGGGGCATTCAAAGGTGTGACGTTCAGAGCCACTGGAACCTCCATTTCTAGTTCTTGTGGATTCAAAAATGAATTTTGGGTTTTTGTGAAGAACAAACACAATTACAAGTTTTGAGAATGCAATTTACAATTCTGGGGATTGAACAAGACCAAATTGAACTCTGTTTCTGTCTTTCGTGCAGAATTTAAAACAAAAGCTAGGATTTCACAGAGTTTTAACGGGAATTGGGGTAAATACTCGTTTTTTGGGAAATGAACAGTGATTAAACAGGTACAGGCTATGGCGTACGAACTCTGGATTACTGGTATGCAATTGTCTTCAGTAGAATACAGTTGATGGCACTTGACAGTTTGTTTTTGAAATTCTCTGCATGAGACTTTGGTCGTTCACAGAATAATGAAAATGACGCGGGCAAAATCGTTTTATTCACAAAGTCAAAAGGGTGACGGGGTTTTATTTATTTATTTAATGGATGATGTCAGCAGGTACAGAGGATGAGTCACGGGAGGCAAGCGGTAAGCGGTTTACATCGCACCGCTTTTGGGGAAAAGTGGTTTTGGGCGGAGGGTGAGCCATTCCATAGAATGATTGACGCGTGGCATGGCACTGTTTGAAAACCGCCGGGCCATCGCGCGTTATTGTTCGGATGCAAATGGCTAGCGATATCATTAATAACCGTTGATCTCAAATGGGTTGATCGAACGGCGATGAGGACGTGGAAGTGACGGGGATTTAATAGCCGTAGTATTCCCAGGCAACGTTTTGGCCCAGAATCTGGCAAGGATTTTTTAAAAATCCGGCAAAGATTTTATCAGAATCATGTTTACAGTTGTTAAACTTTAGTATTTTGAGTGCCCTAAGGGTTTTTGGTAGTGTTGAATCCATTTCCACTGTCAAAAATGGATTCCAAACACTCCAACTACCTGATTTCTTGAATTTTATTTGCCCGGATTCCGGCAAGAAACTGTCGTCCGGGCTATTTCGTTGCCTGGGTAGACAAATCCGGATTTAATATGGAGGGCCCGACGCAATTAAACATTAAATAATCTCATCGAGGGGAATCTGATTGGTGGAGTTAATTAATCGTGAGGATTAATCAATTTGTTTATAAAAATGCAGGAAAGTGATCGGGAAATGATTTAACCAAGGTTAGCGGTTAAGGGAGGTATTGGGGATTTTACAAAGGGTTTATACTTTTAACCTTGGGAAAGGGAGTCAAGGGATTAAAATACATAGGGGAAGAATTATTTTTGTATTAAAACACGTAATAAAACATGTTTTAATTATTTTTTCAATATACTTTTATTATATGATAATTAAATCAGATTAATCTAATTACCATAGGGGGCGGAATTTAATATTACGATATATTTAGCCAAAGGGGGCATAAAGTGGGTTTTTTATTTAAACATGTGGGAATAAATAACTTTGGCTAAAATTTGTTAATGGGTTTTTGGGGATATTATATAAAAATGAGTTATATATAATAGGAGATTCTGAGGTTATTTTTGTAAGGATTTAATACATAAAATCAATGTTAATATGACAAGGGGACAATTTAAATTCAAAATACATTAATATAACTAAGAAAGTGAAGATTTAAAAGAAAATTGCATTATAATCACTTCATCACTTAGACTTGGAATAAAATGTGATTTTGAGGGTTTTTTATGAAATAATGCATAATTTTACTTAGAAAAAGATGTTTAGAAATGAGTGAAAGTTATGAAGAATGACTTCAAGTACTTAGGCTTTTCCAATTATTGGGCCGAGGGTCCGGTCCCTCCAAAAGTCAAGGAAATGCCTTGAGCCCCTATAATTTTCAAATACCTTAGTACTTAGGGGAAATTAGTGAAATCTTTAGGGGAAGATGAGAAGGGAAGTTAATAACTTTGACTTTGCTTTGCTTTGAATTTCTTCCAGTATAGTGTTTGCCTTTGCACTTTGTGATGAAAGTAAATATTAACACATTTAGAGTCATTGTCCATCACATGCAATTCTGCAACATCATCTACCTACCCTACCTACTTTACTTTACCATTTTTTCTTCTTTATTAGGGTGCACTTAGACTGGCAAACCCTTATCACACTTTCTTTTCTTTTACATGTAGAAATCTATCTAAGTCTAACATTATTACATCCAAGGGCTCAGATTAAGCTATTGAGCTCCTTTTATTTACTCTACCTATCTACTTATCTGCCAAGATTAAACAATTTGGTCAGATTTTATTCTCTATCTCTAAAACATGAAATTGAAAGATGAAATAGCCAAGCTTAAACTATTTGACTATTCATAAATTGTGGCATAGGATACAATTTGCACACAATTTTATTTATTACATAAGAGCAAAAAGTAGTGGCATTTAGACTTGCACACTTTCCTTGGCCTTTCTTTTGGTGGGGTTCATTTTCTTTTACTTTTTTGGCCATTTTTATTCTTTTCACCCTTTGATTTTTCTTTTAGGGTATACCCTCTTTACATTTTTTAAATTTTTTGATTTTTGATAATATGGAAAACCTTTGCAACAAGAAAAGGTATGAACATATTACATAGCCCATCAAGTCAATCATGAAATATGACACCTATTGGTATAGGAGTCTAACACTGGCTCCACTTGGGGATGGATTTTCCTGGTGAAAAGTCAAGAATAGCAGGTTAGTTGTCCTCATCCATTGACCTTGGTGAACCTGTAAATGTCTTCTGTCTTCTGCAAACTGAAATCTGATCTGAAACTAAAACAACACACAAAAGTTTTCAAACCAACTTAATGAAAAACTAGCTGAAAATTGAAAAAAAAAAAAAAATGCTCAAAATTCTGAGCTTATTGGCACTCATATACCTACTCAATTTACTAAAAATCTTATTGAATCAGGTAATACAAAAATTCCAATGAAGCCAATCAAGTAGCTGTAACAATAAATGGATAACTTGATTGCTTGTGATCAAAATTGGAAGTATATTATGATCATGTGCCTTTATAATAAATGATATGATGTGTAAAGGCGACTTTTGATGTATTTGATCCTTATAGAGAAAACATGTTTGCAGATTTGGGCTAAAAATATTCTCCATATAATCTGATATAGGATCAATAAAAGTATGATGTATGTTATTTACTTCTAGGCCTTCAATGACTGGTTTCTCAGTTGTATTCTGAATATTAAGCCTTGAAACTATTTCTTCTGTCTTGTTTTTGAAAGAATAATCATCCTCAATATGCAAGTCAAAAGATAGTACAATTTCCTCTTTCTTAGGAGAAGGAATATTTTCAAAGAATTCTTTAGGATTTCGGAAATTGTATGACTGAATTTGAGAATGAAAAAGTTTAATTTCATTTTCATAATTTTCAGAAATTATCTCAAGAACACATATTTTCAGTTTGGGAGAATATTTTCTTGATTTCAAAAGAAGAAATAAAGCTCTTAAAAAATCCTCATCAAGCTGAAGTTCTAATATCTCATACCTCAAAATAGCTAGTGATTGTTTTGTGAAATTATCATAATTATCATCATACTGATCATGTAAGTCTAAAAAATCTTCTAAGAACCTTGATTTTCTTAGGAATAGGTCATTTTGTAATAGCTTGCATCTTTTGAGGCTCCAACTTCACTCCTTCCTTTAAAACAATATGAACCAAATACTCGAATTCTTATTTCCCAAAAGCACATTTGGATATTTTTACATAAAAATGATTGTTCTCAATAATTTATATAACTTTCCCACATGTTTAGTGTGGTATTCCCATGATTTATTATAAATATGTGTATTATCAAAGAAAACCAACACAAATTTTATAATATGGGATCAAACAAAATTGTTCTTAAGTCGAGCCCGCCGGACTTCAAACGACGATAAACCATAATTCAAACCAAATTCGCGTTCCAAAATAGCCTGCTGACGTCGGCCAATTTTGTGACACGAAAACCAAATGAATTCCGCCCTAATATTTTTCGGGTCCGAAGTTGGGCTGGCGTACGGAGGGAGAGTTGTGACGCGAATATCTTATCAAATTCGCCCTAATCTTTTTCGGGTCCAGATTTCCACTGCGCGAGCGGCCCAAACAAAGATCCGCTCCAATCAATTTTTGCCACGTGTCCTCAATCAGAACTTGCCCTGCTCTCGGCTGCGGGTGCATTCGATGGCGTTTAAGGCAATGGGACATGGATGTGGCGATTTCATATCAATCGCATTACGTTTTAACGTTGTTCAATTAAGTTCCAAGGTTTTCACATCTAATCGCATTAAGTTTTAACACTGTTCAAGATCGGACCTCCACTCCTGTTAGCGATTCCGCATGCTCCAATATGATCCGGCCTTCGGCTCTCATTAATGATCGGAGATTAATTATCACGGGTGTCCTTCGATTTCATTGCAGTCGGGTCGATAAAATGGCATTTCGCTATGGTTTTTCAGACGAGCCAATTGCTGGGTTACACTGCCTGCTCACTGTGACGAGAAGGAGAAGTGGCCAGCTGAACTGCTGCGTAGACCTTGCTGCATATCTGCATTTCTCTCGGTCTGGTCCTTGTCTGTCTTCCTCTGTTTCTTGGAATTCTGCTTCTCTGTCTCCTCTTGTGCCCACTGCTAATGAGACTGCACCCATGCCTCGCGTGCATCAAAGGATGCGTTGCCGCAGGGGGAGCACTAGAGGTCAACTCCTGCGTGCTCCCTCCAGCCCCTCAACCGAGTTGTCTTCCGGCCAGTCCAGTGATTATTACGCAGGTCGCTATCCAAATACTAGGAGTGGGCAGGGTCAGGTTGTAGGATCTGGTCACCGTATGGATTCCCCTACTCCTCGTTTCCTCACCGCTAGTTCACCTTCTCCCACGACGCGCACTACGCAATTTTCCTTTAATTGCTCTCTCAACCGCCCACAAATTACAGCTTCAGTCACTGTGGTTTTCCGCGAGGAGGCCCAAACAGAGGAAGAATGCACCCGTCCGACGGGTCTGAGCTCGGAAAAAGCCGGCCAGCATTCGGGCCTTCAGGAGGGGAGCCGTGGCATGAATGTGGAGGTAGCACCTAGTGATCCTGGACCTTCTGAAGGATGGTGCCGAATCGTCAAGGAGCCGGAGGAGTAGTTTGGTTAATTTGTTTTTCTTTCTTCACGTTCCATTTAATTGGGATGCTTTTAGATTATTTTACTGTGTTGGACCTTTGTAATATTTTTGAATTCTGTAAATTAAACGTTCAAGACTGGTTTCCCCGTATGAGGGCAGTCTTCTTAATTTTTTGATTTTTTGATGACAAATTTTCCATGAGTCTGGGCAATGATTTTGACTTCGGTGTAATTTTATCCCCATTGTTAATAGATTAACTTTACTTAGAAAAACAAATGTTGCCCTGTTTCTATTTTAAACCTATTTTTTGAAATACAGAGCCATGTTTATATGGTCTACGTATTATACTCTTTCTCTGTATATCTAGTATAGGAACCTTTTTTCTATGAACAGGGTGGATGTTGTAGCGGGCTACTAATGGAAACAAGCGAGCCTGAACCTTACATCTCGGATGCAACAGATGGTTACCAATTTTGGAATCAAGCGAGCCTGATCTTACAAGCGAGCCTGGGTTTCTGCAGATGGTTATCATACTCCTCACATGATTAGTGTTTTTCTCTGTTCAAGGATTTTGGGTACTTTAATTTGTATTTGGAACAATGGACGTCGGTACTCTGTCTGTTGCTTTACTATTCTACATACTGCTATTTCACTTTCTTATAGATGCCTCGGGCATATTTGGATGCTTTCTCAAATTGTCGATAATCTCCATGTGGACCGTTACTGGGTTTTATATCAAATCCCTGTATGTGACATGGGGTATTTTTCTATCACTGTCTGGGGTGGGACTTCCACTTTTCTAGATGGATATTTGGTTTCCAATCTTCAGATGTGAAAATGTAATGACTTCATGGACTGTTTTACTTCATATAATATATTCAAAACAACGTTTTTTCTCTTGTGAAAAAAAAATGATTAATGTTTATCACTCTGCCTTCAAATCTAGCGATGCTGGTCTATGTTGCTGGTTTATTGATATGGTCTGATGGTCTTTTTATATTTTGGACATATCACACTCCTCACATGATTAGCGTTTTTCTCTGTTGCAGGGTTTTGGGTACTTTAATTTGTATTTGGAACAATGGTCGTCGGTACTCTATCTGTTGCTTTACTATTCTACATACTGCTATTTCACTTTCTTATAGATGCCTCGGGCATATTTGGATGCTTTCTCAGGTTTGTCGATAATCTCCATGTGGACTGTTACTGGGTTTTATATCAAGTCCCTGTATGTGACATGGGGTATTTTTCTATCATTGTCTGGGGTGGTACTTCCACTTTCTGGATGGATATTTGGGTTCCAATCTTCAGATTTGAAAATGTAATGACTTCATGGACTGTTTTACTTCATATAATATATTCAAAAAAATGTTTTTTCTCTTGTGAAAAAAAAATGATTAATGTTTATCACTCTGCCTTCAAAACTAGCGATGCTGGTCTATGTTGCTGGTTTATTGATATGGTCTGATGGTCTTTTTATATTTTGGGCATATCACACTCCTCACATGATTAGCGTTTTTCTCTGTTCAAGGATTTTGGGTACTTTAATTTGTATTTGGAACAATGGACGTCGGTACTCTATCTGTTGCTTTACTATTCTACATACTGCTATTTCACTTTCTTATAGATACCTCGGGCATATTTGGATGCTTTCTCATATTTTTCGATAATCTCCATGTGGACCGTTACTGGGTTTTATATCAAGTCCCTGTATGTGACATGGGGTATTTTTCTATCACTGTCTGGGGTGGGACTTCCACTTTTCTGGATGGATATTTGGGTTCCAATCTTCAGATGTGAAAATGTAATGACTTCATGGACTGTTTTACTTCATATAATATATTCAAAACAACGTTTTTTCTCTTGTGAAAAAAAATTATTAATGTTTATCACTCTGCCTTCAAAACTAACTATGCTGGTCTATGTTGCTGGTTTATTGATATGCTCTGATGGTCTTTTTATATTTTGGACATATCACACTCTTCACATGATTAGCGTTTTTCTCTATTCAAGGATTTTGGGTACTTTAATTTGTATTTGGAACAATGGAAAATGTAATGACTTCATGGACAGTTTTACTTCATATAATATATTCAAAACAACGTTTTTCATCTTTTAAAGTTTCATTTTTTTTTTTTTAAATTGAACCCGTCATCGCTATACCGACGCCTTGTAAGCGTCGGAATTTCCACAGCTTAAAAACGTCGGAAGAGCGACAGTATAAAAACGTCGGACGAGTGACGTTCAAAACATCGGACCACATTTCGTCGGAATTTCGACAGTTTACAACTGTTGAAAGAGCGACGTCCAAAACGTCGGACCACATTGCGTTGGAATTGCGATACTTTACAAACATCGGAAGAGCGACGTTCAAAACATCGGACCACATTTCGTCGTAATTATGACAGTTTACAAACGTCGGAAGAGCGACGTTCAAAATTTCGGACCACATTTCGTCGGAAGTGCGACAGTTTACAAAGGTCGTAAGTGCGACGGATTGAAAAACGTCGGAAGAGCGACACTTGTTTGGAAGCGACGGAAATAGTGTCGATAGTGCGACACTTTTTAAGTGCGTCGGTATGGTAAACCACGTTTTTCCCGCCCTCGAACTGTCGCTCTTGCGATGACTATGTGTCGGAATAGCGACGAATTGGCCGTCGGAATTTCCGCCAAATTTTCTAGTGATAACACGATTGTACTGCTACATATACTGATTCAAAAGGACTTAAAGGCATCTTTCCACCATAGGACTCCAATTATTATTCTAAAGGCACATTCCATGTGTCATCAAATGGAATTTTTCTTGATATAATCATATTGACATTGGCAATAGTTCGCGATACGTTGGGAGAAGGTATAGTTAATGTTCCCATGAGAGCAGAATCCTTGAATAGTCCTACCCCAACATCTTCATAAGGGATAATTGTTTTTACGACATGCTAGATACTATCTATAGAAGTAGGGTCTGAAGCAAAGTAAGACAACTGATCGATTTTCATAATGTTTCCTTTATGAGGAAACATTATCATTCGAAAGACTAATGAAACAACAACAATCATAGCATAAGGCCAACTTCGACCCAGAAGAAGGTTGTAATCAAGAGTGGCATCAACAACTTCTACCTCGAGTGTTACGGTTTTTCCTTCTACTTCTATAGGCATATCCTGGAGTATTCTGAATGGGCGAAAACCTTTTCCATCAAAGGCTTTAAGAATGGTCGGTGTCTGGTTTTTTGTCAAAGAACCAAGAGTTTTCCAACAATATATGGACATAATGCATGTAGATTCTCCCTCATTAATTAATATGCAGAAAAATTGCCTTGATTTTACTAATACTAGAATTTGAAAATCCATTTGATGTGGGAGTCTAGGTACAAAGTTTTCAAGATTAAAGAAAATAAGATTTGAGTCTTGAGGATCAATCACTCCTATAAATTATAATAGTAATTTCCTCTGAGTTGGACAAATTGCAGAAATTTGAGGGCCGACATTGCTAAAATGGATATGGCCAAATATTCAACGATATTGTAATTCTAAGCGTCTCTCGATGTGGATTGAAAGCTGATTTTGAAGTAAACCCTTGGCGGGTGGTTTAATTACTAAATCAAGATTAGGTTTCTTGATTTGCAATGGTTCGAAAACTAAATGATTTGATACTACTGGTTGACTGGATGATCTAGTTTTTGTACCAGTTGTAGGACTCTTATATCCATAGTCTTGAGATCGTGTCACAACCATGACCTATGAAATCATCAAGATATCCACCGATGAATTGGAAGAAGATCCAATCATTTTTCTATCTTGAGATGGAAAAGGATCTTTCAAGATATCAGGTGTTGGTGAACCTCTGACAAATTTGGATACCTCGGCCCAATGTGGACACTCTTTGGTGTAGTGATCCTCATCACAAATAAGACAAGGATAATGAGGTTTCCATTTTTCGTCTAACGGTTCAATTTTTTAGCTTTCTCTTTGGGAGAAGTGTTTTGTTTATTTTTACCCTTCCCTTTCTTCTTATTGCTGGATGATTTAGCTTTGGTTGTAGATGAGTCTACGACGTGAATCTCGGCAAAATTTTCTAGGGAAGGATCTACTTTAGGAGAGTATTGTAGACTTATGATTGGAGAAGTAAATTTAGATGATTTCTTCTTATTATTTGTCATATTAACTATACCAATTACACCATATACGGAATAAGAATCGAAAGGAGTTGCAGTAAGTTGGCTTGGGCATGGTAAATCAGGAATTTTTTCATACAGAGTACCGAACTGTGTGTAAATGAGGTCCATGTATTGTGCTTGAGATATGACCTTCCCTTACTACCATTGTCTGATCTTAACTTAAGAATTTGATGTCTAGATTGTTTCTTAATAAAGGCCTTAAAGGCCAAGAACATGTTAAAAACTTCACTCTTGAGTTTTAAGAAATATACCCAAGTGCATCTAGAAAAATCATCAATGAAAGTTAAGAAGTACTTGCAACCAGAGAAAGAAACAACAGGAAGTGGACCACATAAATCACTGTGCACAAGCTGCAAAGGGGCTGTAGCGTGCGAAGAGGCATGTTTGTCAAAACTAGGCCCGATGATGTTTTCCAAGTACACATCCGGAGCAAACACCATCTCAGGAAGATACCATAGGAAGGCCCGTCACCATATTTTCCTTACATAGAGTTTGAAGAGAGCGATAGTTTAAGTGACCAAATCGCTCATGCCAAATTTTGCTCACATCATCATTATGAGCAAAAAAAACAGAGGGAAGACATGATGACCCAAAGTTGTCAAACTTATATAACCTTGTGGAATCATCAGCAATGCCAATAGCTAAAATATGTTTAGGATCTTTGAGGTCCTTGATTACAACATCATGAGGTGATGCTACCTTATATCGTCAACTTGTTGGTAAACTTTTGTATCTAACCCACACCCGTCCTAACCTTTCCTTTGCCGTTAGTCTTGTCACTCGGTTTATGCACCAACCTCATGAAATTCACTGGAAAGCAGCTAAAATAATAATTTGATATATTCGAGGTACAATTCAATTCAGGATTCATTACAGTGCAAGAGCATCTCCATTGTTGATTGGTTTCACTAATTCTGATTGAGCTGGTGACCCTGATGATCGAAAGTCTACTGTCGGATATGTATTCACTCTTGGTTCAGGACCTATTACTTTCTCTTGTAAGAAACAAAGTGCCATCTCTCTTTCTTTAGCAGAAGCAGAGTATCATGGTGCATTTGAAGCCAGCAAAGAAGCCATGTGGCTTTGTCATATTCTGTCTGAATTTGGTCTTCATCAGTAGCATCCAACTACACTTTGGTGTGATAATCAGAGTGCCATTCATCTATATAAAGATCCAGATCAGCATCAGTGTATGAAACACATTGAAATCCACATACACTTCATCAGAAAGCTCATTCATGATCATATTCTTGAAGTGCAGTACTATCCAACCAATGATCAAGTAGCCAATATCTTTACAAAGGCTCTCACAGAAGCGAAGTTTACCAAACTTTGATCCATGCTTGGAGTTCAGGAAAGTTGTCATTAAGGGGGGATAGGCTCTAATGCCTCCTTCCTTCTCCTCTTGTGTCACCTTTGTAAATCCTTCAATCCTATCCCAATTTGTTCTTAAGGGGGGATGTTAGGATATTTCGACACATAGGAAATAGGCTCCTTTTGTGTTACCTTTGTAGATCCTTCAATCCTATCTCAAGTTGTTCTTAAGGGGGGATGTTAGGATATTCCGTCACATAGGAAATAGTTAAGAATAACTTAGTCTAGTGTAGAGTTAGGTAAAGTGTGTTTCTTTACCATGTACATTTGTAACTTATAATCCGATGGTTATCTCTCACCTCAGTATTAACAAAACTTGATATGTGGCTTAACACCCGATTGGTCCATGATCTCTATTTAAAGAGAATGGAGGGTCATTTTTTCTGTAACCGTTTATGAGAGAAACATATGTAACTTTTCTTTTTATATTGATAAATTTCCTGAAGTGGCCGTGTTGGCTCAGGCCGTGGACTGTTTCCCTCTTTGAGGGTTTTAACCACGTGATTATACTGCTGTACTGATTTGTGATATGTTTGTGAGCAGTGACCTTTGGTTCTTTATCTAAGGAACTTACCCTGTAAATTCCTACACTGTTACAACGCCTCCCTTAGCTACATCTTCAATAATCTTAGGAAGCAACAATTTAATGAACCATTCGTGTATGTGATCTGAAATGTATGTAGATGTACTCTATTTTAATGAAGTCAGAATTTCTGTGTCATTTTCATAATGGAATGGAAACTGAAAATGAGTTAGGAAGGTTGTTTCTAAGGTGTTGAAATTATTTAAAGAGCCATATGTTAACTCAATGTACCACTTTGCAGCTAAGCCAATCAAAGTTCTCTAAAAAATTCTCAAACGAATGGAATCATTGATTAAGGAGTTGGATGCACACCACAGATCATGATTCATCACATGATTTGATGGGTATTCTCCTGATTTTCCTTCAAACTTTGGAATATCATTGGGAAACTTAGTGTGCATTGCCGACCAAAATAGAAGATAATAAATCAGATCATTCGTTAGCCGAGACAAGTCCAGTAAATCTAAATTTGCAATGAACGAACCGTCGGTTAGGGTCTTGCTGTGAAAATTGATAACCTTGAGGAAAAATACCAGTACGTAGAGGAGGATATCCAGGAAAACCTGGAATATATTGAGCATATGGGATTGGAATACCTCTAGGGTATTCAGGGTTAGACACACTAAATTGAGGTTGAGCCGGTATTTGATATGTATAACCAGGGCATGGTTGGCTCTGGTAGACTGGATTTTGTCCTATTTTTCCATACTGAAATTTCCCTTGAAATGGTTGACTCTGAAAAAAGTTACCTTGAAAGGTTTAACCTATAAAAGGTAGACTTTTTTGAACTGGAGTTGCACCAGGTTGTCCTACAAAGGTTTGAGGAATATATTGAACTGTAGGTCCAGTTCAATGAGAATTAATCTAATGGATTGGCTGTGTAACAGTTAGTGTTGTTGTTTGAAGGGTTGTAACAATAGGGGTTTGAGAAACTCCAGGGATAGGTGTACTCAGTTGTTGAACAAAAATTTGCTTAGCAGATTTTATAGGAGTACTTGGAGTACTCGGACCAACCTGTTGACTAGTCAGCACAAATACCTGTGGGGTGATATTAAGCGCACCCTCAACAGGCTGTTAGACTTGGCTAAAACCAAATTTTCCAGCTGACTAAGTAGCTTTATTATAAGGTACCTGTAAATTAGGCTGCAAATGTTGTTGATTCAAAAAGGGATTCAACACAATATTAATTCCTAGGTAAGGAGCTCCCATCAAAGGTTGCGATGCATAAGGCTAACCATAACCAGTTTGAGGAATTTGAACATAAGTTTGATAATTACTGGGAATATTTGGTCCTAAAACCAAGGGATAAGTTCTAGAAAAAGGTTTTCCTCCTTGAAAGGATGGCTGCTATTGGAAAGGTTGTTTCCCTTGGAGAGTTTGTTGCCCTTGAAAAGGTTGTTGCCCCCCATGCGCTATATAGCCACCTTGAGAGATATCTTGAGGAATATTCCTGGAAAACATATAGACATGTTCCGTTGTCAAAGGTTTGGTGGTAGATTCATAGAGACTAGTTGATTTTGTGAAAGTTTAAGAAGATGGAGGTGCTCCTGAGAAAGTGTCAGAGAGCGACTGGTACCCAACAGGAACATATGGACCGTCGTACAAAATTTTTTCTGATGATGAAGAAAACATAGATGACGTAGTAGACATGTTTGGTGAAGCCATGTAACTACCTTTGGGTATAGAGTAAAAAGGTATGCGGCGTGGTGAATGATTATAACCAGAGTTATGTAGAAAGTTGGTAATTTGATGATACCAAGGATCTGGTCTAAAAGGAACGAAAGGGTAAAATTGTTCACTAAACCTTATATATAAAGATTCTTAACACGAAGGAATTGTGATATCTTCTTCCATGTCATAAATCTCTTCAATACTAATTAGGCCAGGAGGAAGATTCTCAGTAATAATAATTTTCACTTGAGATGAACGAGGACGACCAGGAGTCGGGGCTATGTCGAAGTAGATTCAGATTCATGCTCAGATATTTCAGGTTCAGTGAATTGGGTATCTGAAAATTCATCAATAACATATTAAACTGTAATTATTTCAGGAATTTCTGGTTGTTCTTGATATTTTTCAATTATCTAAGGTTGATTAACATTGAAATCAATATGTATTACAATGGATGTTTCTCCTTGTTCAGTAGACCTAATTCCTGATTGTTGAACCCTTTCAGTTTTAATTTTTTCCAATTGATTGGGTGTATAAAAACAAAAAAAAATTCAAAAGAATACACCTAAGGTTCACATGGTTGGCCCTGAGGCTGCCACATGTCCCTGAAATGGTGTGGTAAAATTTTGTTGGAGGCCACAGGAATCGACCCTCGGACCTCCTGCCCAGCACACGCACGCCTTACCACCCGAGCTACATGTTATTACTTAACAACTATATTAGTCGGGTTATACTTATGGTTGAGTGAAATGGTGTGTGTGGGGTTGGGAACCACCGATGGTCCCAACCCACCAACAGTTCTCGTTGTATGGTTACATGGCAAAAAATACAACCAAACCACCACGATCAGCACAAACCTGGTACTGACAGTTTAATCGCCAGCAGTTTCGTGGTATGTCACATGCCACGTTTAAATGTTTACACCACGCGGTTAATGATAACCCACCCGCATTAACCAGATTTCAACCATTTTCAACCCATATTTTATGTCGAGTTCCACCGACCATTACGGTTATGCCGCAGGTTTGGGGTGCGCATGTGACCACCCCAACCACAAACACTTATTGCGCGGTCAAGTCGGTGGGTAGTTTGGTTGGCGTGCCAAAATATCCGGCCTATGCCTAAATTAACTCCAGCTAAGTGTAGCACTTTTAGTGGAGTGTTTCTAGGTGAAACTAGGCAAAAGAGTAGGAGACTCAATTTTCGCCCATTATGATAGAATGAAGAGTCATTTTTGACTAATTGGAGCATTATGGAGCCATTGGTGTAGATAAAACAGCCATTAGAGCACTGTAACTACATGTAATAGCAAAATTTTGAGCATAATGAAAGATGGACATGCCATTGGGAGCTGGACCAATAGATGTATCCCAGGAGGGCTTAACTGCTTCGTCATGCCTGCTATGTAAATTTCATGTGGTGACTTATTTATCTGTTTTACACTTCTGTTCAGTGTTATTTAATCCTATTTTATGCTTCTAATTCACTAAAAATCATCTACAATTCATTGACAAATTCCTCAACCCTTAAGAAAACTAATGAACTGATTATGCACATGTTTATAAACTGAAAATACACTTAGCACAACAAAACTAATACATTCATTTCATATTAGGTTGGTATCAGAGCTAGAGTTTATCCTCTTTTGTTTTTTAGTGCAAATAATTTTTTAACTATTTGCAAGTTTTAGATGTTACAAGGCTCAAGCTGAAGAGAGGAGAAGGCAAATTGGTGGAAGCAGAAGGGTCTCAAAAAGAGCCAGATCAAAGGAGAGAAAGATTGCACACTCTCCACCACCTATTTCACCTCGTAAAGAAGCAGAAGCTTCATTAAGCATGCCTCAAGAGGAAGGAGAAATCCATGAATAAGTTGATCCCAAGGAGGAAGAAAGAGTGTTCAGGAAATCATTCCTTGACATGACTAAGATGGTTAGAATCCTTTATCAAGAAAGGAAAGAGAGACTGGAAGGAGAAGGATCTAAACTTCACAAAGAAGGACAAAGATCTTCATGAGGTAAAAATGATGAAGATAAGTCAAAGAAGGGAAATGGAGGAAATGGAGGCAATGGAGAGACATCATCCTCACCCTCATCATCATCATCCTCTACTTCTACTTCAGTACATCATCCACACAAGTCAAATAACACTGGTAAAAGTCCTTTTTAAAAACTTGATGTTAAGTTTGAATTACCAATGCTTAATGGTGAAGTCAATGCAGAAAATCTTGACAATTGGATTAGACAATTGGAGGTCTATTTGAGAATACAAAACCATCAAGATGATGATACAAAAATTCAATTAGCTTCATGAAGAATGGAAGGTGCAACACTTGTTTGGTGGAAATCCAAGACAAAGGAGGAAATCAAGAAGCATGGTAAGATTATTCTATCATGGTAAGATTTCTTTACCGCTATTAAACAACAATTTTATCCATTATCTCATATGCAGAAATCCATCATGAAATGGAAAAACTTTAGGCAATTAAAGGGAAAAAATTTGTAAGTATACACCCAAGAATTTAGGAGAAGAGCTCTCTTATTAGGGGTGGATTTGCAGAGCCAAGATACTTTGCTCAAGTACATAGGAGGCTCAAATAACTACCTTAAACATAATATTCTCATGTTTAACCCCACCAGTCTAGATGAAGTATGTGTTCAGGCCACACATCTAGAAGCTAGAGGGAAGAACACTTCTAAGGAGGGTAGGAAGAAACCTTTTAAGGGTAAAGCCAAAGAAAATACCTCCAAAGGTAAAAACAAAAAGAATGCATCTGTTAAGAAAGAGGGAGAAAAAGTGGTTTGTAAAAATCGTTCAAAAGAAGGCCATGATGAAGCTCATTGTTGGAAATTACATCCTAAAATGAGGCCAAAGAAACCCAATAACAAAGGGAAACATAAACTACTGCTACAACTCAACATGATTTAGGATCTGATTCAGGTGATGAATCTAAAATTACAGTTATGGGATTGAAGAACACGAAAATAAAATAAATTGAAACTAAACCCAGTACCAGTACATCAAACTGTCACCTAAATACTCCAAATGAAGAAGAAAGAATAGAATTGTTTCATGTGAGGGTCATATCCAAGCATACCAAGGTTGACACATTGTTTTACAGTGGGTCACAAGAAAACTTAATCTATGAATACATGGTCAAGAAAATTAACCTTGAGACCATACCACATCCAAAACCATATCCATTGGGTTGGATTTGTATGGATGCAAATCTACAGGTTTCAAATAAATGTATATTGCGGTTTGCAATCACTGCAAATTTTGTTGACACAATTGAATTAGATGTGGTTCCGCTTGACATCATTGGTATTGTATTAGGGAGTCCTTACTTGTATGACAGGAAAGTGATCTTCCATCGCCATGAGAAAAAATATCATTTATTCAAAGATGGAAAGGATTTCATTGTTAGAGCACATCGCAAGAAGACAAATATTGCTATGGTAAATGCTAGACAAGTAAAAAGGCTGGTAAATTCAACTAAGAATTTTTTTCTTCTTATGATTAAGCCTAGAGCTGATATTAATCATCAATATTTTGAAGGATGTGATCCTAACTTGAAATCATATTTATATGATGTAGTTAATGTGCATCATGAGATGTTTCAGGAGCTAACAAGATTGCCTCCAAAAAGGGAGATTCAACATGAGATTTCAAGATTGTCCTCTTCCAAACATCTGTATGTATCACATGTAGATAATGGATAATGCTGAAATAAAGAGGAAAATCAAAGAGATGTTGGATAAAGGAATCATAAGGCCAAGCACCTCACAATGCAGTTCACCCATAGTCTTGATACCAAAGAAATATGGGACTTAGCGCGTGTGTGTAGATTTTCGAGCTTTGAACAAGATTGTGATAAAAAATCGTTACCAACACCCAAGAATAGATTATTTGATTGATCAGATGAAAGAATAAATTTTTTTCACTAATTTAGATTTACGAAGTGGATATCATCAAGTAAGAATTGCAGAAAGTGACATATGGAAAACTGCATTCAAAACCAAACAAGGACTCTTTGAGTGGCTAGTTATGCCTTTTGGTTTGTGTAATGCACCGTCAACTTTCATGTGTGTTATGGATAATTTTTTGCGTCTATTCCTTGATGAATTTGTGATTGTATACTTATGTAACATTTTAATTTTCAGCAAAACAAGAGAAGATCATGTCTTGCATGTGAATAGAGTGCTTGATATTTTGAAGAAAGAGAAATTGTTTCTTAAGATGTCAAAGTGTGAGTTTGGAAAAGACTTCTTTGGTCTATTTGGGAATATTGTAGGAGGAGAATTGAAGATTGATCTTTATAAAGTGGAAGCCATTGTGAATTGGCCCACACCCAAAATAGCAACTGATCCAGGTGGATATTGGTGGTCACCCGCCTATTCCACTTGGGGCTCCACCATTGTCTCTTTCAGTTTTTCATTTTCGGCACAGTTTACTATTTTTAGCAGTTTTTTCGGGTCCTGAACTTCCGGAGCCGTTTTGAGGCCCTAAACGACGTTTTTTGGGAAAATAGAGAGGAACATGAGTCCATGGATCGATGTTGCTCATTCCAAATTTGTAGTCCTCGGATATATCTTTCTAACGAGGTATGGTACGCGTCAAACGAAGATCGTATGCCAAAGTTACGCCCCTGGGAAGTTGAAACACCAATTTACCCAAACAAGGCCCATAGTTTTGGCGGTTCATCTCCTAGGGTTATGGTTTTGGCTGTTTTGGATTTCCCATTGTTTCTAAATAATAAATAGGCCCTCGAGCCTCATTGTAACTCAGTTCAGAGGCCTGTAGCCGCCACATCTCTTCTCAGAGATAGCTACCAGCACCCTAGCTAGTTTTATTTCCATTCTGTCTGTAAGCAAATTTCAGTTCTTTGATATTAACGAAATGAAGTGTTATTTCCGCTGCATCTCTGTATTTATGGTTATATGTTTATTCTGTTGCGTTCCTGCATAAATCCGGATCAGCAACCGAGGTAAGAAGTTTCTTAGGTGCAGCTCAATATTGGAGAAAGTTTATTGCTAAATTTTCTTCCATCGTAGCTCCTATGCATGCAGTGATAAGTGTGAAGAAAGGCTTCCAATGGGGAGGCAAAAAACAACAAGATTTCGAAGTTTTAAAATACAAGATCCGTTCAGCTCCAGTCCTTGCATTACCAATTTTGAGACAACCATTTGAGATACAAACTTATGCTAGTGATTATGCCATGGGCGCAATACTTTTGTAGCATGGTAAGCCTATCGATTTTCATTTTGAAACTTTTAATGGTGTTGTGACTAATTATCCTACATATGACAAAGAACTATATGTGCTGGTACAAAGTGTCAAGAATTGGAAACACTACTTGATGGGTACAGAGACTATTGTACACATTGATCACCAACCATTACAGTACTTGCAGTCACAAACAAAATTGCAACAATCAAGACATTTCAGGTGGATGGGATTTATTCAACAATTTCACTTGGTTATAAGGTACAAGAAAGGTATTTTCAATAAATTTGTAGATATGCTTTCAAGACCAATCATTAGTGCTTCTACTTTACTAAAAAACGATTATGTTGTACATGAGAGTTACATAGAACAATATGCACATGGCACTGATTTTCAAGATGTGTATGTTAGTTTGAGTGAAGGGAATCAAGTTGAAGAAAACTATTATCACATGCATAACAATTTGTTGTTTCATTTGGGCAAGATATGTATTCCACAAGGAGAGAGTCTAAGTGTCATGAGAGAAGCTCATTCATCTCTTATTGTTGGACACTTTGGGGTAAGAAAAACAATGGCACATCTACAGAGGTATTGCTATTGGCCTTGCATGATAGATAGTGTGTCACATTTTATAAGAGGTTGTTCTATGTGTGCAACAAGTAAGCCTAGTAATAGGAAGCTTGGGTTGTACACGCCACTACCGGTACCATCAAGGCCATGGGAGAGTGTCTCGATGGACTTTGTTGGAGGTCTGCCTATGTCAAGAAAACAACATGATTATCTTTATGTAGTTGTGGATAGATTCAGTAAAATGTGTATACTCATGCCATGTAAGAAAACCATTATTGTTGAACAAACTGCTGAACTTTATTTTCAACATGTTTGGGTTAATTTTGGATTGCCAACTTCTATTGTTAGTGACAGGGATTCCAGGTTCATTGGGATTTTTTTTTCAAACATATGGAGAATGATGGACACAAAGTTGAAAAAGAGTACCACTTTTCATCCACAAATAGATGGACAAACCGAGGTGGTGAACAGAATGGTTGTGCATCTATTGAGAGGATACTGCAACAAACATCCTAAGGTGTGGGATGAACAACTACATTACATTTAGCACGCTTACAACTGGGCAAAGCACTCTTCAAAAAAAACCTCACCTTTTGAAGTATGCTTTGGGTATTTTCCAAAATCGCCATTAGATTTCATCTTTGGGAAAGAAGTTGCAATTGATGGCCATAGTGACATTGATAAGGCTCGAAAGTTCATTGAGAAAATTCAAATTATACATCAACAAGTTCAAGAACAACTTGAGAAAAGTCAAAGCAAATACAAAGAAAGGCATGACAAACATCGGGTTGATCACAAGTTTCAAGAGGGAGAGGAGGTATGGTTTCACATTAGCAAAGAAAGGATGCAAGGAGAAGGTAAAAATCTCAAACCCATTCGCTATGGTCCTTTCAAGATCATAAAACAAGTTGGTAACAATGCATTCCAACCTGACTTGCCTTCTTATATGCAAATGTATTCAGTTGTTAATTTTGAAAACTTACGTTTGTATGAGCCACCTTTGATCAATGATCAAGGAAGTGATGCTCAACTACCTTATATTGAATATTTCTCGCCATAATTTCTGGATGAGCTCAAAGAAGATAAAATTCTTGACAACAGGAAAAGAGTATCCAAGAGGGGAAGTGTTGACTACCTTCAAGTTTGGCTCAAAGGCACTAAACCAAGCAAGGAAAAATGGATGGAGGTTGGAAAGGTGAGGGAGTTGTACCCTCATCTACTGAACAGGTAATTAAGTATTTTGGGTCCAAAAGCTACCCAATGGGGAGGAGTGATCATGAGTTCATAAATTTTGCTCAAAATAAAAAGTTACAGGATTGGGTTGAAACTAGGATGGTTTCATAGATATCATCTTCCTGATTTCGGCGCCGTGAATGGTTCGAAAAATCGATGTCGTATGAGGGAGATATCGCATTCTCATCAAAATGCTAAATAGGTAAATTTTCGACAATTTGACCAAATTTGACTGGGATGTACAATCAACAAAAAGGAGGCACAGTCAGCAAAAGAGAATATTCTAAGAAATATTCCTTCCTCAAAACCAATCAATGAATGACAAGTGTCAATTTTTCATTTGGTACAAAGTTTGGGAGGACCAATTAAAGGGCGCCAGGTGGATAGTCCTGAGGTTTCCACGTGTCCCAAAAATGGTGTGGTAAAATTTTGTTGGAGGCCGCAGGAATCGACCCCTAGACCTCCTGCCTAGCACACTCACAGCTTAACACCCAATCCACATGTTATTACTTAACAACAATAGTAGTCAGGTTATACTTATGGTTGAGTGAAATGGTGCATGGAGGGTTGGGAACCGCCGGCGGTCCCAACCTGCCAATGGTTCCCGTCATATAGTTACATGGAAAACAAAAATACAACCAAACCACCACAGTCAGCGCAAACCACAAGCATTTTCGTCGTATGTCACATGGCCACGTTTAAATTTTTACACTGCGCGATTAACGATAACCCGCCCGCATTAACAGGAGTTCAACCATTTTCAACCCATGCTTTATGTCGAGTTCCGCCGACCGTTACAATTATGCCATGGGTTTTGGGTGCGCATGTGGCCACCCAAAACGCAAACACTTATTACGCAATCAAGTTGGCGGGTAGTTTGGCGGGCGTGCCAAAATTGGCGGCCTATGCCTAAATTAACTCCAGTTAAGTGGAGTTCTCCACTTTTAGTGGAGCTTTTCTAGGTGAAATTGGGCAAAAGAGTAGGAGACTCAATTTTTGCTCATTTTGAGGGAATGAAGAGTCATTTTTGACTAATTGGAGCATTCTGGAGCCATTGGTGCAGATAAAATAGCCATTAGAGCATTCTAACTACATGTAATAGAAAATGTTTGAGCATAGTGAAATATGGACATGCCATTGGGAGTTGGACCAGCAAATGTAGCCCAGCAACGGTGAACTGCTTCATCATGCATGCTATGTAAATTTCATGTGGTGACTTATTTCTCTATTTTACACTGTTGTTCAGTGTTATTTAAGCTTATTTTATGGTTCTAATTCACTAAAAATCATCTACAATTCATGGAAAAATTCCTCAATCCTTAAGCAAACTAATGAACTGATACGCACATGTTTATAAACTAAAAAGACACCTAGCAATTAGTCGTGTTGTACTATAAAAACCCCCCCATATATTTTAATAATAAATGGGGAACCTTTAAAAAATAATAAATAGAGTTTAAGAAACATTATTTCGTTTTAGCGTTAAGTTTTAAACTTTAGGAATAAAAGGCATGTTCCTTTCGCTTTGATTTAATTGTGCTTAGCGCAAATTTCACGGCTCACAAGTTGGAAAAAGTTAAAACAGATATAAAAATTTTGAATTGCAATAAGCTCTCCAACCTTTTTGAATTATATGAAATTCCCCGTTTAAAACTTAGAAAACCCTTAAAGTTATAAATCGTTTCGTGATTCCTTAAAAGACAAACTTATATCATTTCAAAAGGAATTGCGATGAGTCGAACCCAATAAGACAATAAACAAACAATGAAATGTATCCATAAAATCTGATAAAGCGCAATACTTTGAGTTTTTAGCACATATCGCATTTTGCAATGTTAAACCAAATGGAAAGTTATATCCGTTGTGATAAAGTGCGATGTGCGAGTTGCGCATATCGCATTTCACATACACATGAGATGATAACATATAGTATTGATATCTCTAAAAGTTATGATTTGTGCTATAACATTTATTACTAAAGCGCTTGAAGTGATCCTTAATTAATCGATCCATTATAAGATCTGATGATTTAGATCGTTGGATTGGACATATTGTGTAAAGCATGTAAAAGTTTTGACTAATGATTAAAGGGTTATTAATGGAATTCAATGGGTACAGGGTTCAAAAAGATTGATATATTTCTTAAAGTGTGTCTTAAAATAAAGCGCCAGATTTTTTATTTATGTTGATTTAACTCTATTCTTTGTCTTTTTCTCTCCTCATCTTAGATCTGAATTTACTCTTCTTGCTTGAATTTAGGAAACTACCTAAGGAAGCGATATCAACATGAATGACAAAGAAAGGCAAATTAGTTTCCCAAGCATCCATTTCTGAAACTACAGACATGCCTCCACTATTTTCAGACACTACGTGCAATAAGTATAGTGGATTTTCTTCATGGGAATCCATGTATAATCTGTTTGAAGAAGAACATCCAAGAGAACTAAAGAAAATACCAATGACAGATAAGGTTGTTTCATCAAAACCTTCCTAATTTGAAGTTGCGTGCTCATTTCTACATAGGATAGCGGTGAGGCCAAAAATCTTACCATACACTGATATGGTAAAATGGGTCATTGACTATCTCAATATTGCAGACAGGACATTCAAGAATTCCAAACTAGAGAACATGGGTTCATTCACCGCCGAAGATTTGCAAACAATGTATCATTTTCCTACACAACAAAATATTTATGATAAAGCTTTCCTGGAAAGTTTTACAAGAAAGAATCAATACCTAATGAAGGTGGTGAAAGGATGGAAGGAAGATCAAGGCAAGATAAAGTGGTACAAAATCGAAACAAGAGGTTAGAAACAATCCCATTAGACTTGTTACTAATTGAAGATTTCAAAAGGCCAACTCCCAGCATCATTTTAGATGATGAAGAAAAAGAGATGTCAGAAGATGAGTCACAAGAAAAATCAATTGGAGATTCAAAACATTCACAAAACGAACCTCAGAGTTCAAATCATTTTATAATGAATCTGAAAGAAAAAATGAAAGCCCTGAGAATATAATTGAAAATGTAATTAAAGGAATTGATAAGCAAACTGAGGAAGAAACTGATGAAGCTGAACTATTAAAAGCATCTTCGAAAGAAGTTCAGCATGTTCAAACTACACCTAAGAAAACAATGAAATCTCTAGTATAGAATTTAAAGACAGAATGTACAAAGTTTACTAAAGCACAGGAGACACCACCAAATCCTAATCCAGAAGGATCAAAAAGTTTTCAAACTCCTAAGCGAACCCATAAACTAGAAGGAATAAAAATGGTATGTTAGCATATGCCTAAGGTTCATGAATAGGATATCATCCCGGCCTACCCAGCTAAATAAATCATTTTAAATATTAAGGAAATACCTCCACTAGATGTTTTCTACATCCCAAATCACAAATTTGTAGTGAAGAGGAGGAAAATAAGAAGAGTTGATGAAACAATGACAACTCTCAATAATGAATCAGTAGATGTTGTCTCGAAAGAATCTTTTTCAAATCCTACAGAACATCTTACTAAACTGTCATAGTTTGCAGGTGCATATGCAACTATGATAAAGCAACTGAAGTGAAACTTCTACTCAAAAAAAAGGAAGATAAAGTTCAAGAATTGGAAAGTCAATTGGAACAAGAAAAGCTTAATGCCAATAAGAAAATTGAGATGAAAAATGTCACAGTTCCAGAAATACTTTGAAATATTAAATTTGCAGCATCAATTACAGATTTTTGAGAAGGATACACAGATAGAGGCAGTGATGGATAAGCTTAAAATCCAGCCTCAAACAAGACAATTTATAAAAGAGGCACTTGAATGGAATGCAAAATTAAAGCAGCAATAAGAGACTTTTTGTCAGCAAATCTCAACTACCAATTCATATTGTGAAACAAGAAAAAATTTGGTTCAACAAGTGGTGAACAGAAGACTGGAATGTGAAAAAGTTCAAAAGAAAATTTCTAAATTCATCCTATGGCAAGAATCTGATATAGGAAATAAATTTGATCTCCTAAAAATTGATAAGTTTCACAAATATATTTTATTTAAATATTGGGAAATGTAGTTAAGATGGGCAGAGAAGGCAACATCAAAGGCAACAAATCTAACAAATGAGATCATCGAGTCTATTAATGGACAGCTTCTAAATGCCGAACTTATAAAATAATATATAGCTGAAGTGATCCCAGATCTCAAACTATTGGAAACATAGTGGAAGGAAAGCATAGAGACACAAGCAGAAGCTATCAGTAAGATAACCAAGTTAGATCAAGAAAATTATTGGAAATTTCTGATCAAACCACATCATTAGTGCGTGACTCTACAATCCTTAACTGATTCCACTAGGAAAAAGTTTCCAGCACTTTCAAATTTCGTTTTTAAAGGCCAGGTCGGATCCGGGATTGCACAGCCAGCTCAGTTGAAGCCGATGGTGGATATTTTCCACCTCAGAGATCAAATGACAAAAGAAGATCAGCCCACTTAAGCATATTGTTATCTTTATTTCTAGATTGTAGTTTAGTTTACTTATTACGAGGAAGGTTGTTTGAAACCTCCTCAAATTTTAATGTAATAATCTATTTTTGACATATTTAGTTTAATATTTAAACCCTTCTCATGCATTTAGAGAAGGGTCCATAAATTTGTCAAAAAACATTTGCAAAGGAATGCACTTTTGTATGTTTGTGAATGCCTTGATGAATTAATGAAACATAGTATGTTTTCTTTTGAAATTGAAGTTGTTTAATTGAAGTTTATCTATCTTTATTATTCCTTAATTTAGATGGAAAATAAACTATAATATATTCTCAATCAGCACTTGGAAATAGTTAACTGAAGTGGCAAATCGTTTAGCTAAGTGAATTTCGAGTTGAGTGGTTGGTTGGTGGGACATGCAGGTTGACTTGAGTTGTAACTGAGTGATTCGAGTTGTAACAGAGTTGGAAGTGTAGTTGTGCAAGTTGTAAAGTATTTTAACTCAGTTAAGTGAGTAAAACTCAGTTGTGATAGTTGTAACTGAAGATACACTAGTGAGAGATCAAGTGAATTAATTATTAATTAATTCACAATCAGTGGTCTCACATGCAACTGAAGATTTACTATTATTAACTGCATGCATGTCAGATCCAGTGGAGACCCAGTTGAGATCTAGGTGAAAGGGAAGTTGAATATCAGTTGTGACATTATCCAATTGTACACATGCAACCACACACACATTATATGTTCCCATGAGTATTGCGCAATCAAGGCAGGCAAGATTGCATTCATTCAGGGATTTCTATCGACAGGGATTGCGCAGTGGAGGGAGGCTATCTAGAGACGGTAAATTGAGCAAGCGATTTGCCAATTTTTGTATGACAGTGTAAGACAATTAGCTGATGTACTGAGAGCTCCTGTGATTGGAGTTTTGTATGTAATTGTTTCATGATCCATGATATAATATAAAATAGAATATAGTGGGGTTTTTAGCTGTAAGCTTTCCTCGGGAAATTATCTTTTTTATGTGTGATTGATCTTTCTTCATGATATTTAAATTGGTGATTGTGTTTTTAATTCTGCAAATATTTGTAGAAGTGATTCATTATTTTACTTTAGCATATTGTTAGACCGGGTGAATCAAAGATATGCATGCATATTGTATAATTTCTACATGGTATCGGAGCACATGAAATTGCAGATGTGAAGCGGGAGTTAATTTTGTTGGTGGATAGAATTCTAATTTGTAGAAAGACTTTCTTGGTGCTATAGCTTATTCAAGATCGAAATGGCTTTCAATGGCTTGAGGTTAGAGTAGCAACTTGAGATACATTTCTTGGAAGGACAGGATGGAGGCGGTACTCGAAGACAATGGCTTGAAGGAATTCATTGAAAAAGATGTTCCTAAGCCAGACGTTGCAAATGTTGTCAATATTGATGCATGACAAAATAAAGTGGCAAAGGCGAGGAGGATCCTATTGGAGGGAGTACGAGACTACATTGTCTCAAGCCTCCATGGGAAATCCACACCATATTCTATGTGGAAGGCTTTGACGAATCTATTCCAAAGCAGTAGTGACCATAGGAAATTGATGCTCAAAGATAAACTCAGGAAGATCAAGATGGAAAAGGGCGACACCATTCGAAAGTATCTCACAAAGTTTGTCCAATGTCGGGATGAGCTGGGGAGTGTGGGAATCACAGTCGTTGATGATGATTTGGTGAGTTTGGCTCTCTTGGGACTTCCTAAGAGTTGGCATAGTTATGAACACTCTGTCAATGGACAGGAAAAAATTTCGGATTGGGAACGACTGTGGTCGGATCTGGTGCAGGAGGAGTTCAAGCGGAACACCAGAGATGGCTCTTCATCAAAGCATGATGATGAAGAGGATTTCGCTTTGGCTGCCAAGGTGAAGAAACAGAAGGGGAAGAAATTCCATTCTAAATCCGAGTCTAAAGGAAAGAAGCAAGACATGTCCAAGGTGAAGTGTTTTCATTATTACCAACATGGGCATTTTGTTACTAACTGTCCACAAAAGAAGAAGAACAAGAAGGTTGTTGGAGCTGCAGCTAGTGAGGCCCTTGCCTCGCAATTTGAGCTTGACATCTTTTTGATTGCATGCATAGTGTCAAGTGCATTAGGATCGGTGTGGTATTTGGATAGTGTTTCTTCCTTTCACATGATGGGAGATAAGAAAATTTTCAGTTACTTGGAGGATAAAGATCTCGAGATGCATATTGAGATGGGAAACGAAGGATGGTACAGTGAAACTGGGATTGGTACCATTACCTTTCAGAGGGAGTCAGGTAAACCATTTCAATTAAAATATTTTATGCATGTACCAAGTCTGAAGAACAATTTGGTCTCAGTCGCAATGTTGGACGATAGAGGCTATGACGTTGTTTTTAGTGTTGGAAAATCTTTCCTGCGACATAAAACAACAGGTCAAGCCAAGAGGATAGGGATTCGAGTTAAGAATCTCCACAAGTTGGACGTAGATGGCTGCACTGCTATTATGGGCAAGGCGGAGAAAATGGTGAGCTGCGATGAGGGCGAATTATGGCACGGGCGATTGGGCCATCTTCATCATGGAGCCTTGAAAGTCATGCAACAAATATCTACTGGACTTCGAATAAGAACACTTTCTTAGTTAGATCAGTGCAAGGGTTACACCATAGGGAAGTATGTAAATTCCACCTTTCATGAGAAGGAGAACCGTGCTTCGGGGATCCTTGAGAGAGTTCACACAGACGTGTGTGGACCATTCCCGGTTGCTTCAACAGCAAAACATAAGTACTATGTAATATTTGTTGATGAATTTTGTAGAAATTATACAGCATGCATGTATATTTTGGATTCACCTGATCTAACAATGTACTAAAGTTAAATATTGAATTGCTTCTACAAATTGCGGAATTAAAAACGACACAAAGGCCAATCACATGAAGCAAAGAAGAATAGATCAAATACACAACACAAAATAGTCCTGGGGAAAGCTTACTGATCAAAACCCTTCTATCATATATTTTATATTCCACAAGGAATCATGAAAAAATTACATACAAAAATCTTCTCACAAGAGCCCTCAGTACATCAGCTAATTGTCTCACACTGTCATACAAAAATTGGCAAGTTCCTTAGCCAATTTAGTATCTCCAGCTAGCCTACCTTGCTCACGCAGTTCTTGATGAATGCAATCCTTAATCGCAAATAATTTCAGCCTTCCACAACTGCGCTGAGTATCATGGGCATCCTATGGTGTTATAACTACACCTGGGTAGCCTGCTAATATCACAATTGATAGTTATCTTCCCTTTCACCTAGAACTCAACTGGGTCTCCACTGGATCTTACATGCATGCAGTTAAAAATAGTAAAAACATCAATTTCATGTGAGATCACTACATGTGAATTAATTAATATTTAATTTAGTTGATCTCTCACTATTGTATCTGCAGTTACAACTAGCACAACTGACTTTAACTCACTTAACTGAGTTAAACTAATTTACAACTTGCATTAACTAATGCACCACTGCACTTCCAACTTTGTTACAACTAGAATCACTCTGTTACAACTAAGTCCACTTGCATGTCCCACCAACCAACCATTCAACTCAAAATTCCTATAGCTAATTGATTCTCCACTTCAGTTAACTATTTCCAAGTGCTCATTGAGAATATATTATTGTTTATTGTCCAACTAATATTAAGGGATAATAATAGTCGACGTGCATCTGTAAATAGACATGCAATATATAAATAGAACTTGCACATACATCTATAAATAGGCATGCATCTATAAATAGAATTTTCTCATGCATTTATAAATAGATATCCACCTAAAAATAGCCTGTGTGGACCCCACCTAGTGTAGGTGCTTAATTTTAACTAGGATCAAGGATGTTGTTTCCGGATGCCAATTTCACTGTTTATTGTTGCAAACTTCAACAAATTTCCTCATAAATGCTGGATCTTCTTCATGCAGAAGAAAGATCAAACATTCTCTAAGTTCTGTGAGTTTAAGGAATTGGTGGAGAAAGAGTCGGGGAAGTAAGTGAAGGCTCTTAGGAACAGTAATGGTGGAGAATACATATCTAATGAATTGAAGAACTTCTGTAGAAAAGAAGGAATTCGAAGAGAAATCATAGTGCCTCATAACCCACAACAGAATGGGGCCGTGGAGAGGAATAACAGAACGATCATGGGTGCAGCACGAGCGATGTTGCATGATTAGGGCCTACCAATGCATTTGTGGGAGGAAGCATGCAAAACTATGATTTATGTGTGGAACTGTTGTCCTCATAGAGTGCTTAGCATGAGTACACTTAAAGAATATTTTACTGATAAGAAATCGGATGTTTCACACTGTAAGATTTTTGTCTCATCTGTTTATGTGCATGTGACCAAGGACGCCATGAAGCCAACTGTTGAGGTTGGGATTTTTGTGGGGTACACGAAAACACCCCATAATTATCGTGTGTATTTTACAAATGGAAAAATGATTGTTGTGTGACGGGATCTAAATTTGATGAGGGGAAATCCATGTGGTTTTCACTTGAGAGGGAGTTGGACTTGCATGCAGAGGAGGAACTGTTGGTTCCCAAAGATGAGTATCTAGATGTGGATTGGACACAAGAGGAGGTTCATGGAGTGGAGGAAGCCACTCATGCAGATCCATCCATCATAAATGGCAGAAAGCGCACCACGGAAGCTGATAGGTTGAGACTTGATGTTGCAAAGAATGTAGGAGCACCTACTTCACAGCGCAGACAGAGACAATCTCCTGACTGATTTACTGGATACATGGCTCTCATAGGAAAATTTATTGTGACTGAACCATCTTCCTTTCAGGAATCAGTGAAAAATCCCACTTGGTTTGATGCAATGGTGGAGGAGTATGACTCCATTGTCAAAAACAATGCTTGGCAAATTGTTCCAAGGCCAGTTGATAAATCAGTGGTAGGTTCGAGATGGATCTACAAGGTATAGCAAGCTACTGATGGGAGTGTGCAGAAATACAAGGCCAAATTTGTGGTTCGAGGCTTCTCACAGATCGAGGGGATATATTATGAAAAGACCCTTGCACTTGTCGCAAGGTATTCTTCCATAAGATCCATCCTTTCTCTCTCAGCACAGATGGGTTGGTGCATCCATAAGATGGATGTGAAAACTGTCTTTCTCAATGGGATCATTGAGGAAGAGGTGTACATAGAGTATACTGAAGGTTTCGAGATCTTAAATAGCAAGTCGCATGTGTGCCGACTCAAAAGAGCGTTGTATGGGCTGAAGCAGGCACCCCGTGCTTGGTAGACTCAGATAGACAACTATTTCACCGGACTGGGCTTCACCAAAAGTGAAGCAGATGAAAACATGTACCAAATTGTGGTGGAGGGTAATATTTTAATCATTTTAATTTATGTTGATGATTTAACATTGACTGGTGATGAGCAGCTGATACACTCATGCAAGGAGAATCTTGCAAGGGAGTTATAAATGAAGGATTTGGGCCTCCTTCATTATTTTCTTGGATTGGAAATATGGCAACGATATGGTGAAATTTTTGTGTCTCAAGGAAACTATGCAAAGGAGATAATGGGTAAGTTTAACATGGAAGGATGAAAACCCATGGAACTCCTCTTCCAGGAAACTGGAGGAAAAAGGATGCTACTTCTGGAGAGGTAGTGGATGCTACTGTCTATCGACAGTTAGTGGGTTCACTAATGTATCTACTAAAAACGAGACCAGACATTTGCTATGTGGTTGACCAACTGAGTCAAGCTATGGTTAAGCCTACCAAGCTCTTTTGGAAGGCGGGGAATCATGTCATGAGATACCTAACGGGCACATCAGAGTATGGCACATGGTACAGACAGACGGATGGACTGAAGTTGCATGGCTTCATGGATGCAGCTTGGGCTAGAAGTCCAATGGATAGAAAGATCACATTAGGGGGGATCTTTAGAATTGGATCTACAATTGTTTTTTGGTACAACAGGAAGCAGAGATCTGTGGCACTCAGTTCAATGGAAGCGAAATACATGGCAGTGAGTCAAGCTGCATGTGAGGCTATTTGGATGAGAAATATCTTGGTTGGTTTTTTTGGTTCTCATATGGATCCGACAGTGATTCATTGTGATAATCAGAGTTGCATTAAACTCTCTATTAATCTGGTGTTTCATGATAGATCCAAGCATATAGATATCTGGTACCATCATCTCAGATATTGTGTGCAGAGGAGAATCATGCTACTTCAGTACATTCACACGGAAGATGAGGATGTAGATATTCTGATGAAGGTGCTCACCAAGAGAAAATTCTAATACCATAGAGATAGGATATGGGTGAAGGATAATCCCTTTCTTGTTGAGAGGAAGTGTTGAGATTCAACAAGAAGATCCTAGTGAAAACTAAGCACCTACACTAGGATTTAGCCTCAGGCTATTTTTAGGTGTATGTCTATTTATAGATGTATGTTCATAATATATTTGTAGAATGCATGTATATTTATATATGCATGTCTATATTTATTATCCCTTAATTTAGATGGACAATAAACTATAATCTATTCTCAATGATCACTTGGAAATAGTTAACTGAAGTGGAAAATAAGTTAGCTAAGTGAATTTCAATTTGAGTGGTTGGTTGGTGGGACATGCAGGTTGACTTGAGTTGTAACTGAGTGATTCGAGTTGTAACAGAGTTGGAAGTGCAGTTGTGCAAGTTGTAAAGTAGTTTAACTGAGTTAGGTGAGTTAAACTCGGTTGTGCTAGTTGTAACTGAAGATACACTGGTGAGAGATCAAGTGAATTAATTATTAATTAATTCACAATCAATTTTCTCCCATGAAACTGAATTTACTATTATTAACTATATGCATGTCAGATCCAGTGGAGACCCATTTGAGTTCTAGGTGAAAGGGAAGTTGACTATCGGTTGTGACATTATTTGATTGAACACATGCAACCACACACACATTGGATGGGCCCATGAGGATTGCGCAATTAAGGTAGGAAATATTGCATTCATTCATGGATTGCTATCAACAGGGATTACGCAATGGAGGCAGGTTGCCTGGTGACAGTAAATTGAGCAAGTGATTTGACAATTTTTGTATGACAGTGTGAGACAATTAGCTGTTGTATTAAGAGGTCTTGTGATTGGAGTTTTGTATGTAATTGTTTCATGATTCATGATATAATATAAAATAGAAGATAGTGGGGTTTTTAGCTGTAAGATTTCCTTGTGAAATTATTTTTTTTGTGTATGATTGATCTTTCTTCATGATATTGAAATTAGTGATTGTGTTTTTAATTATGCAAATATTTGCAGAAGAGATACAGTATTTAAATTTAGCATATTGTTAGATCGGGTGAATCAAAGATATACATGCATATTGTTAATTTCTACAAGTAATCCCTCATTTTTAATTTCCTATGGATACTTCTCGAAGGAAAATAAAGAAGATTGAGTTAGAGTCATCCACCAGTGAGGTCTTATCCAATAATCCACCTCATTCACCTCCGTTACCTCCACTCATTTCAAAAAATTCTATTCCAACCATCAGTGTTAGTTCAACTAGTTCCAATACCCAAACTACTACACCTTCAACTAGTTCTAGTAGTCACCGTGCCTCTTCTTCAACTCAAACTTCACTCATCATCTCCACCCAAGTTCCAATGGCAGGCCAACAACCTCCACGAAATGTACAACCATCGAACAATCTAGGTGTTGTACAAATGCCTACTCCTCTTCATCCTCTTCCTTAATACCCTAAAATATGGTTACCTAAATTCAATCCAGATGATGGTCTCCCAGCTGAAGAACATATCCATAATTATATGTTAGTCATCAATTCGAAAGAGGTAACTAAAGAAGACTATGTAGTCAGATTATTTCCATATAATCTTATAGGATCTGCATGATCCTGGTATTTTCCATTACCTGCTCCCTCTATAACTAGCTAGAATATGTTTGAAGAAAAATTCTTAGCTAAGTTTGGAGATGACCAAACCACTTTGTCGCTCATCAACGTCCTATCAAATCTCAAGTCTAAAACAAGAGAAAAAATAAAAGACTTCAATTCTAGATTTAATAAATTACTCAATAAAATCCCTACTACATCAGTTCCTGGTGTTGAGGTTCAAATTGAATGGTATATTTCTTCTCTTCCATCTAACATGGCCATTTTTTTTGATAGGGCGAAGTTAGCTACATTAGCAGAAAACATGAAGGAAGCTTTGTCTGTAGAGAAACACATTATAACCCTTGAAAAGAATAGTTCTCAAGAAGACTAGAAATCCAAGAAAGTATCTTTCAAATATGATTCAAAGAAAATTCCACCAAAAGATCCTTTTGATATAGAAGGTGTCCAGAAAGTACTAAAAACCATGAAAAATGAAATGGCAGACATCAAAAAATAAGTTTCTGAAGGTTCCATTACAAAGAAGACTTTCAGGCCTTTTAATAAAAATCAGTCTTCTACTTCTTAGCCGCCCAACATCATA
The DNA here is from genome assembly GCA_034641835.2 of Pinus albicaulis. Classification (NCBI taxonomy): domain Eukaryota; kingdom Viridiplantae; phylum Streptophyta; class Pinopsida; order Pinales; family Pinaceae; genus Pinus; species Pinus albicaulis. Next base: position 906,437,176 of record CM076576.1, on the reverse strand, counting down.
TCTAATGATGAGTCTGATCAAGACACAAACGAGGAACAAAAAAAAGAATGAGAAATTGAAGTCGAAGAAGAAGTTGAATTAAATGGAATGTGGGATTTCATCCTACCAAATGATGAACAACACGAAGCTTTACCTGTTAGTAAAAGAAGCAAGAATACCACTGATGCAATGCAGCTTAATCAAAAACATAATAATTCAACTCCTTCTAAAGAACAAATAGTAAGTAAGAATTCTACTTCTAAAGCTACACGGACTAACCCTTCTCCTTCAAATGTTCCATCTACATCAAATACAATGGTAGTCTCTGAAAGCATTGAATATAATATAGTGGAAGATATGAAAAATACTAGGGCTAATATCTGAATTCATGAACTTACTAAATTGAAACAACAGTAGAAGATTTTACTTAGATTTTTGAATGCAGTTCCTGCTTCATGTAATATTCCCAAATGGGAAATGCAGCAATACAAGACAGTTATGCAGAGAAATAATCCTGGTCATCTAAAACATAGCAGGACGCCAATATGGAGACTCTTTACATTTATAACAGCAAAATATATGCATAAGATGGCCCATAAGATTTACAACAAGAAATAGAAGTCTCCAATGGAAGAAAATCCTTAAAAAGAGGTGTTGCAATCACATATATAAACTGAAAAAAGCTTGACAACGTTATTTTATTGAGTTGCAATAGCTGAAGATTACACTTTATATCTAGGGCATATAATTGCATTAAATTTCAGATATATAACAGATCCATACACTATGGAGGCTCTTCTTTCAATTCCCCTTGGGGTTTATAGCAAAGACCATGTACATGAAGTAGATCTGAGATCTAAGTTACAGATCTACAGAAATATTCAAATATTCAGAAGTATTCAGAAACATGCAGATAAGATCTAAAATGAACAATGTATATATCTCCTCCAATGGATCTCCAAAGTGAAGGGCAGATCCCCAAGACTTGAAAACCAACTCTACAGACGGTATGCCAAAAATCCCTGCAACATCACCTATAGGAATAACACAGTTCTAGAAGCAATACTGCGTAGTAGGGTTTAGAATAAGTTTTGCCACATGCCAAGATCTGGAAATGATTCTCAATATGTTCAATGCTCTCTTTCCAAAGGAATAGAATACTTCTCCACTGAAAAGGAGCACTGAAATGGTCTAGATCTGAGTAGATCTAGCCTCCACTTGCTGCAGCTTTCAAAGACAACCAAACCCTCAAAAGGATCTGCGTTTTAGTTGGAAGAAGAAGCTTGGCCTCAAGCCAAATAGTGGACTATGCAATAAAATACTCTCCCAAGAGCTACTCAATGTGAAGAGGTGGGATTCCCAGTCAGGAACACCCAATGCTAAACAACATTTGCAATCTAGGCTAAATAGCCAAAGACAGCTTGTATGTCTAAACAAACAATACTTTAGAAATCTGATATCATTCAACAACCTTTTCATACTACCCCCCTCTTCCTTTTATAATTTAAGAGCTTGCAAACCCTAAACCACCTTCAATGAAATAACTTCTTTCACACAAGCCATCTCCATCTAAAACTACTTTGTGCCTCATTGATGGCCACTCCTCCAAGACAACGTTGTAGATTTGTTCATGGTTGACCCAGTCAAAATATCCAACCCCTTTCACACCTAAGGGTGCTTGTTAAAACAACCAATATTTATCATTTTCACATTTGGCATTGATTTATTCATGGTTTAGGAGTATTATAGACCTCCTTTACACTTTTATTCTTCAAACAAAAAAATAAATCAAAATTGAATATTCCAATTAGCTCATGGCTAATTGGGAATGTTACAGTCCTCCCCTCCCAAATGTTGCTTGTCCTCAAGCAACTGATAAGGTGAGTGATGCAACTCTTCTCCTCCTTAATTGGTGACACCATCATGTGGTAAGCTTCCTCCATAAGCTAAGTGCTCACCAATCCAACCTTCCATGAATTGTTCCTCCAAAGTTCTTATGAGATGTAGATAGTCCACCCCATAAGGAGACAATAAATCAAATGAAACAAACATGGCTTCCCCAATGTCCTCCCTAAAACATGTAGCATAAGATACATGGAGAACCTCCATCCCATAAAGAACATACATACCTCCCATCCTCACTCCATACATTCCCATAAAAAGTACAAGTATATCATAAATATATGGGAGCAAAACAATATACATACAAACAGAAATTTGTGCATATGGAGGTGAGTCATAGTCCCACATGTGGAACTAGTGCAGTGCATCTCCTGCCTGCATCAAATATATATGTTAAGTGGTTTTCCCACCACTTACTTTCTGCCCATGTTATCTCACTATGGCTGAAAGTGTGAGATATATTTGGTGCCTTAGGAAGGCACCCATCATGATGAAAAATATCCCTTTGTCCACCAAGGGAGTGGCCAAGTTCAAAAATTTTTGTGGCCCAATGTTGGCCATGAATTTTACAAGATATAATACTCCTCCTTGGATTCATGGCCTGCATAAACATGGTGAAATAATGCATACAATCAGAAAATAAAACATGTTTTACATAAGCATGTTATTCACCCACAATCCTCCTCATACAAATGGAGTGGTGCATAGATCTATCTCCTATCTCAAAAGAAGAAAGAGATGGTTGAAATAACTCTTTCATAGAGTCATGTTGATGTCCCAACTCCACATGGGTCATGCATTCTTGAAAATGTTGATGTAGCTCTGTTTTCAAGCCTTCCCAATCAAAGCTCCTCATGATGATGTTGTAGATCTTCATGGAACATATACGGCTGAAACAGAACTCTTCATAAGCTCTTTGTAGCAACTTCTCCTTGAGCTTGGAGGCTCTATATAATAAAATCCTACCATGTTGATAGATGAATCTTCCTTGGACTAAATATCCCTCTTCATGCAGTTATTCATCAAGTATCATACAAGTGTGAAGATCCTTGGAATAATCCACCAACAGTTGAGATTTCCAATATGGATCTAAATTGCCCAACAATGGTAGTGTTGATGATGCATCAAAAAAAATGTCTGTCATGTTTCTGTTCTCCTCCTTGACATCTCCCATGCCAAAGATATATGATGGAAGGCCATTCCTTCCATTCTTCTCCTCCCACAACGCAGAATAAAAAATGAGAGTGGGTGATTATGATAAGGGAAAGATATCTCCCTCCTCCTTGAACCTACCCAAGCCTCCCAGCACTGTATTATTGTCTTCCAATGCTCCCATCCCTCCTGGATCTAAATTTGGAGCATCATCTGGTGAAATATCTCCCACAAAAACTGAATCAGGTGGCCTCCCAGGTGGTTTGCCACTAGATAAGAGTGTCCCATGTAGCAATCTCATGAGAATGATAGATGGGACTGTAAGGTCCTTGCTTCCACTATGAAAATCCATCTTTGTTCTTTATGTGGAAGTGGTATGTGAGGGATATGTATGCATGCCTTTGATCATTTGGGTTTCACCACTCTTATTGTCTACTCATTCCATTTTCAAAGCCTCCCAATCAGTGGTGACTTTCCCCAATGTAATCAACCATTGAACACCCAAAATCACATTGGTGCCAGGTATGTCAACCACAAAGAAGTGATCAACCAGTGTATAAGTTCCCATGGTGACTGAAAGTGATGGGACATAATGCATGCATTGCATTGTTCTATCTCCTGCGACCTAAACAAATAATCCCTCAAAAGTATTAGTAGATATTTCTCTCCTTTGCACTATATGGGCATCAATTAAATTGTGAGTTTCCCCACTGTCAATCAAAACAGAGACCCTCTGATTCAAGATGGAACCTTGAAATCTTAAGGTCAAGTACTTAGGTACTCCTCTTAAATATGCAAGAGCCCCTCCAACAGGAGCAAATTCTCCATCCCCATCTCCTGATGGTGTTGGTTATCCTCCTGCAGTGTCAGCGCTATGACCTCTTCTTGGTTCATCTTCTTCTTCCTCCTCAACATCTGAGAAGACCTCTATGTAATGTGCTTTTCCAACAACACATCTATGTCCAGGTGCCCATGATTCTTGGCAAGTGAAGCATAGCTTCCTCTTTCTTAGATCTCTTTGGACTTCATCATCAAGAGGCTTCTTGTATGAGCTCTCCTTGGAAGGAGCAACTTTTTCTTCCCTTCCCTTTGAAGGAAAAGAGGAATTATGCTGAAAAGTTGCCCTTGCTTTTGGAAAGGCATCTTGAAGGTCTCTAACCCTTTCAATAGCATCATGCAGGGTAGTGGGCTTGGTATATTTTACCAAACCATGAAGAGGTTCATCTAAACCATCAATGAACATGTACACCCTTCTAGCTGCAGATAAATCAGGAACCATAACAGATAATCTTAAAAATTCAGAAATGTAAGACTTTGTATTACCTGATTGCTTTAACTTTTTAAGGCTCATGAATGGTGCCTCTGGATATCTCCTGTCAAATCTCTCCACCAACCTTCTAGTGAACTCTAAATAAGCAATCACATTGGCATGACCCAATGTAGACAAGCCATGGAACCACCAGTTATGTGCTTCACCTTCAAAGTGCAGCGTTGCAATCTTGATAGCCTCCATCTCTGGGACCTTGTTAAACTGAAAGTAGGTGTCAATTTTTTCTGCCCATGCTTTGGCAGAACACTTGGATGACCCACCAAAATTGGGTAAAAATAATCTGCCCATAGAGTGATGTTAATCATTATTCTGAGTGAATCCATCATCTCTATGATGATGCCTTGGTCTTCTTTTGTCCTTGAGGTGACAAAACTCCTGAAAACTCAAGTGATCTTTGAATATCTGATTTTGAGACTCATATTCTTCAAAATAGTCTTCAAGAGATGCTTTCTCTTGAAACCCTTCATTTCCCATAGCCAAAAAGGTAGTCATGGTAGAGCGTTGGGAAACTTGTGGCTGATGCACTGGTTGATCATTCCAGTGGTGATACATGCCAGAGATTTCTCCAAGATGAAATCTCTTAGGAGATTCTTTGATTATGTCCAATCTCATCTCTTTGATCTCTCTAGCAAGATCTTTCATGGCTCTCAAAAGGATCTTAGCAAAGTCCTTTCCTTCTTCTTCACTTCCAAATGCAAGGGCTTTACCCTTGTCTTCATTGTCATTGGTGTAATCAAATTTCTTCTATCTTCTCTTTAGATACCTCTTCTCTCTATCAGTAAGAGGCTCCTCCTCTTCAAAAGACATATTGGCTTCTTATAATGCACAAGTTGTGCCAAGATGATGCTCTGATACCACTGTAATATTCCCAAATGGGAAATGCAGAGAAATAACGTTGATCATCTAAAACATAGTAGGAGGCCAATATGGAGACTCTTTATTTACATTTATAATAGCAAAATATATGCATAATATGGCCCATAATATGTACAATAGGAAATAGAAGTCTCCAATGGAAGAAAATCCTCAAAAAGAGGTGCTGCAATCACATATATAAACTGAAAAAAGCTGGAAAATGTTATTTTATTGAGCTGCAGCAGTTGAAGATTACACTTTAGATCTAGGGCATATAAGTGCACAAAATTTCAGATCTATAACAGATCCATACACTATAGAGGCTCCTCTATTAATTCCCCTTGGGGTTTCTAGCAAAACACCATGTACAAGAAGTAGATTTGAGATCTAAGTTACAGATCTGCAGAAATATTCATATATTCAGAAGTATTCAGAAACATGCAGATCAGATCTGAAATGAAAAATGTATCGATCTTCTCCAATGGATCTCCAAAGTGAAGGGGAGACCCCCAACACTTGAAAACCAACTCTACATATGCATTAGGGGAATTTTGAGGTCTAAAATCGGCCTCCTAAGGAAATAATAAAATAATATCTAAACCAATAAAATAATATTTATGAATTTTTTATTCAATTTTTGCACCATAATCCATGTAACCATAGTTAAATTCAATTCAAAAGTTGTATCAAAATAAAATTAATAAAAAAATTGTGTTGGTGTGACTATAAATAAGAATGAGTTTTTTAAGAAAAAATCATTATCATTGAACAACTAATGCATCCGTCCTTTGTACTTAAATAACTTAAAATAAAATATGAATATAAATTTATAAATTCTTAATTATATTGTATGCTATTAATTAAAATTTATATTATTTAAATTGTATAATAACATGTAATTAATATACTATATAAAAATAATATAATATAATAAATGCATAAGGATATGCATTGTTTCTTTCAAAAAATATGAAATGAAAATAATATATTTTTATTCAAAAAGTGTGAAGTGACATTTATTATGAGTACTTTACTTTGACTTTAAAAGTACTTAGAGCACTACCATGGTTCACCATGAGTTTTTATCCACCATCGAGAATGTGACAAGTAAGTACCTTTAACTCATACAATGCCACCTCAACCATTAGGGATGATGTCATCCCCTAAAATGTGATTGGTTCTCATAAAGTGAATTTTGATTGTACATTTTCCTTAGGAGGCCCATTTTAGACCTCAAAATTCCCCTAATGGTATGCCAAAACTCCCTGCAAAATCACCTACAAGAATAGCGCAGTTCTAGAAGCAATATTGCACTGTAGGGTTTAGAATAAGTTTGGCCACATGCCAAGATCTGGAAATGATGCTCAAGATGTTCAATACTCTCTTTCCAATGGAATAGAATACTTATCCACTGAAAAGGAGCACTGAAATGGTCTAGATCTGAGTCGATTTAGCCTCCACTTGCTGCAACTTTCAAAGGCAACCAAACCCTCAACAAGATTTGCGTTGTAGTTGGAAGAAGAAGCTTGGCCTCAAGCCAAATAGTGGACTATGCAATACAAGACTCTCCCAAGAGCTACTCAATGGGAAGAGGTGGGATTCCCAATCAGGAACACCCAACTCTAAACAACATTTGCAATCTAGGCTAAACAGCCAAAGAAAGCTTGTATGTCTAAACAAACAATACTTCAGAAATCTGATAGCATTCAAAAACCTTTTCATGTTGCCCCCCTCTTCCTTTTATAAGTTAAGAGCCTGCAAACCCTAAACCACCTTCAATGAAATAACTTCTTTCATTGGGAAGAGGTGGGATTCCCGATCAGGAACACCCAACTCTAAACAACATTTGCAATCTAGGCTAAACATCCAAAGAAAGCTTGTATGTCTAAACAAACAATACTTCATAAATCTAATATCATTCAAAAACGTTTTCATGTTGCCCCCCTCTTCCTTTTATAAGTTAAGAGCTTGCAAACCCTAAACCACCTTCAATGAAATAAATTCTTTCACACAATCCATCTCCATCTAAAACTGCGTTGTGCCTCATTGATGGCCACTCCTCCAAGACAGTGATGTAGATTTGGTCATGGTTGACCCAGTCAAAATATCCATCCCCTTTCACACCTAAGGATGTGTTGGCTCGAGAGGTCCTGACCCAACTTCGGTGTGCAAGGTTTGCCAACAAACCCCTATACTACTGGCCCTTTCGGCAGTACTTGCGCGGGTCAAAGTCTCACCCGAAGTAGTATGGGTGGGTGCTGGAACCAGGTTTCCGCACCCTGAGAAAGGATAGGTAAGGCAAGCAGAGCTGCACTAGGCCCTATAATTCCCAGATTACCTTGTTCTGCACGGGGTCAATTAGGTCTCTATTTGCATCCACGTGTGCTAGATCTATAATTATATGCTTTTACGATAGTAGCACAACATTACATAAACAGAACAGAATAGATTCAGATACAGAAACAAACTTACACAGATCTTCGCAGCTTAAAGACAGAAAATGCATAATGCAGTAATTACCAACAATTCACATAAAGAGTACTCACAAATTTAGTTCTCTATTAACCTTTCTTATTCATTCATTCACCAATTCTTCCTCACAATTCCCTTCCCAACCTACGCACACAGCAGCAGGGTCCGCACACAGCTAGACTTGGATCTCCGCGCACACAGCCAGCAGGAGTCCTTTCCCCCAAAAACCTAAACAGATAGATTAAACCACAGTTCGCATCAATAGCTCATCATTTCTCTGTCTTACAATACAAAATGTTCCTCTATTTATAATAATCTAGCCTAGACTTTCCTATGGTCCGCAAACTGTGGTTTTCTGACCCCTGGTTTACCCTTTTACCCGTTACAATGCTTTCGGGGCTTTGACCCACCCCAAAACCCCTGCACTAGACTAAATCTAATCAAAAGTATTCAAAATGGACCAGTTTCGCAGCTTGTAGGAGACCCTTCTGCGTAGTCAATCACATTTCTCTTCCGGTGCGTTTCTTATAGCCGTATAGTTTGTGTACATCCTTGGTCCCAAGAATCAAATTGGGTCGATATGTGCAGGTATTCAGTAGTGCTTGGAGGTTCTCTACAGCCTGTGGGTTTCGTAGCAGCTTTAGACGTGCCTTCAGAAAGGGCTCAAACCCTTCCTCTATCTTGAGGTGTGTCGGTAGCTGCGCGGGGGCTGCCAGTGGTTCTTGTTCTTTGAAATCCACTCCTTCCCGAGAGGCAACCTCCTCCTTTTCTCCCTAGGTGACCATCCCGCTGCATGTCATGACTTTTACACTCAAATCTGAATTCCTTAGCTCGGTTATAAATCTTTGCACATTCTGCGTAGGGGTGGAATGTTTTTCCTGCATCTTGGCTATTAAAATTGGGCAATCCTCCACCACATGGTCCAACTGCCTGCAATACTTACATGATGGCCTGGTGGGATTTGGGCATTCTCTGGCGAAGTGTCCTATCTCCCCGCAGTTATAACAGATTAGCTGCCCACGTCCTCGTCCTGCGCTTCCTCCGTGACCTCCTCTGCCTCTGGCTGGTGATCCCCCGAAGTGCGCAGAAATTCTTGACGACACAGGGTCTGATTGTACCCTATACAAATTCCCACGATCTATCATCAATTAATAAGCACGACATCTCTGCTCATCGTGTCCCACTGACCGGCACAATCTACACCATTTTTTCTTCAGTTCTAGGACATACGCACCTACCCGAGGGCAATGGTTTGTATCATGCAGTCCTGCTACACGACAGTCGTCACACCACAGTGCAGGTCCGCTTGAACCTGGTCGTGATAGGATGGGTTCCCTACTTGCTCCCGGGCGTACTGGACTAGGTCCTCCCACCTGCATGTAATCCACCAGTAGAGGACACTGATCCTTCGTATGGCCAGATACCCGACATCATATGCACCATAGATCTGCGCAACCATCCTTGCCTCACTCCTTTCGCAGATTCTTTATTTCCATATGCATAGCCCCAAGCTGTTCCTAAATTTGTTGTACCCCTACCGACATATCATCTCAGGGTGCAACTTCTAGTTTCATAGCAACTTCCACAAATTTCTCCTGCGACTCAAAGGTTTGATGACTAATTAGCGTGCACAGGTGAGGTAACAACATAGCAATGAACCATTATGTATGTTGTCTATCATCATACTCGAATCCTCCTTCCCTGATTGCTTTCTTCAATCGTTGATCAGCCTCCCACACCGACTTAGACGCACCTTGTTTGAAGTCCTTTACTTCCGCTACCAGCTGGGAATAATATTTTGGCTTTTGGAACTGTTGCTTCAGAGCGTCCTTGATATCTTTAATGGATGCACTCCCATTCTGGGAAATGTACCACATATACCAGTCCAGGGCCCTGTCCTCGAATGCCAAATAAAGTTGTGCCCTCTTTACCATATCATTTTCCACATTCTGCGCAGTCCAGACGGAGTCTACAACAAATCAAAACTGGTCAATATCCTCATCCCCTACCCCCTTGAAGGTAGGCAGTTTCAGGTGCACAACCATATCATTGTTTGTGGGGGTGGTGGTATGGGTGAGTTCTTACCTTTGTGCGGCCTGGGTGGCGGTGTAGCCGAGGGATCTTGCACAGCCGATTCTTGCAACAGATTATAGACAGATCTCCCTCCATCAAGGTTGGTTCGATAGTGTTTAACACCGGGTGTCACGCTCCCGTATGGATCCGAGGTCATTCAGTTAGTATGACTACATAGAATGCTCTTTTCACATAGTAATATCTTAATCAGCAACGATAACGTCCTCATAAATTTGCCCCGGAACCCTTTAAAGAATCATCATTTGGCCTCAGAGTATGTGACAACTGATCAATGGCAAATTCTGTCACAAATCTTCCTAGCACACTGTCCACCCAGTGATCTACTGTGCGCATAATAGTATTATCAGTCTTTTCTAGCTACTGGATCAGCTTTGGGGTCCACTGAGTGATTCGTTCATCCTTCCAACACTTCTGGAATTCTACAAATCTGGCCAGCCACTCTTGGAGCTCGATAGCAAATGTCACAAAAAATATTTTGTAGTTCTCTATAAGAATGTACCTATTTTTCCACCTTTCCGCCGTTAGCTTCTCACTACGATTTTCTTTTACTGCGAATTCCTGGATTTGCCTTTTGAACCAATCTTCGATTTCCTTTCTTTCAGGCTTCCAGTATTCTCTTTTCATTACCCGATACCTTTCTCAGATTTCTTCCGGTCCCCACAATGGAACCATTTTTTGGCTCGAGGGGTCCTGACCCAGCTTCGGTGTGCAAGGTTTGCCAACAAACCCATATACTACTGGCCCTTTTAGCAGTGACCTGTTTGCGCAGGTCAAAGTTTCACCCAAAGTAGTATGGGTGGGTGCTGGAACCAAGTTTCAACACCCTGAGAAAGGATAGGTAAGGAAAGAAGAGCTGTACTAGGCCCTGTAATTCCCAAATTACCTTGTTCTGCATGGGGTCAATTAGGTCTCTATTCGAATCCACATGCGCTAGATCTATAATTATATGCTTTTACGATAGTAGCACAACATTACATAAACAGAACAGAATAGATCCAGATACAAAAACACACTTACACAGATCTTCACAGCTTAAAGACAGAAAATGCACAATGTAGTAATTACCAACAATTCACATAAAGAGTACTCATAGATTCAGTTCTCTATCAACCTTTCTTATTCAGTCATTCATCAATTCTTCCTTACAATTCCCTTCCCAACCTGCGCACACAGCAGCAGGGTCCACACACAGCTGGACTTGGATCTCTGCGCACACAGCCAGTAGGAGTCCTTTCCCCCAAAAACCCAAACAGATAGCTTAAACCACAGTTCGCATCAATAGCTCATCATTTCTCTATCTTACAATACAAAATGTTCCTTTATTTATAATAATCTAGCCTAGACTTTCCTACGGTCCGAAAACCCTAGTTTTCAGACCCCTGGTTTACCCTTTTACCCATTACAATGCTTTCGGGGCTTTGACCCACCCCAAATCCCCCGCGCTAGACTAAATCTAATCAAAATTATTCAAAATGGACCAGTTTCGAAGCTTGTAGGAGACCCTGTTCCAACAGGGTGCTTGTTAAAACAACCAAGATTTATCATTTTCACATTTGGCATTGATTTATTCATGGTTTAGGAGTATTATAGACCTCCTTTACTGTTTTATTCTTCAAACAAATAATAAATCAAAATTGAATACTCCAATTATCTCATGGATAATTGGGAATATTACACTTCATCCTTACCTGCTCCAGTAGTAGTTCAAGCTGCTAATCATATGGGTAAACCTCCTTCTCCTTCAACTAAAATAGATGCCACAGATCTATTATGATAGGTGATCGATCCATCTCTCATACTCCTCCATTCCTCTTGACCTATGGAATTCCTAATAATAATGTCCATAATTTCTTAATTGATTCAGAGGCTTCCTCTAATATCATGTTGAAATCAGTATGTGCTAAATTGAACATAAATCCTCAAAATTATCATGTTCATATAGTACAAATCAATAGGACAAAAGTAGAGGTTGTAGGAGAAATTATTTATGTTTCCATTAGATTATCATAAAACCCTAAGGTTTCCAAAATTATTTATATTTTGGTAGCTAATATTCCTGAATTTTGTGGTTTAGTATTGAGCAGGGACTGGTCTGAGAAAATTCATGGGTATTTTGCAATAGTCTGGTCACACATGTGGCTGCCCTATAATGGAAAGCCAAACCAAATTCGAGTAGACCTTGAGAAATTCATGAAACATACAGTTACTGATATTGAAGGAATCAATGAGCCAGTAGCATTCAATAATAATATTATTGGAAATTACTCGGCAGAATCATTTCTTAGAAACTTTAATGCACAACCATAACCCTTCTTCGATAATTCGATTATCTCTCAAATTTAATTTTTTTCCCAAACAGACACTTCTAAATGTAAATATTTTTAAATAAACCAGTAGTTAATTCTTTATTTTGGATTCTTTATTTCAATGGTTCTAAGTCAGAATATTGTGTGGGATTTGGTTGTATTTTGGTAAGTCCTCAAGGAGAAAAGACCATGCTAGCCTGCAGAATTGAATTCAATTGCAAAAACAACACAACATAATATGAAGCACTAATTCAAGGTTTGTATGAAGAAATTGACCTTGCCATTAAACATCTTCAAGTATTTGGAGATTGGGAAATCATTATCAAACAAGTAAGAAATACCATTCATTGTCATTATGGACATCTTAAACATTATCAGTCATTAGTTCAGGATTTGACTTCTCATTTCTTAGCTTTTAATATCTGCTTTGTGCCCAAAATACCAAATGATAGTGCAGAGTTATTGGCCAATGTAGAATCAAAATTAATTCCATATCAAGAGTTTAGTCCCAATAGGTTTTCTATTGAATTTATTTTTAGACCATCTGTTCCTGATAATATTACTAATTGGAGAGTCTTTAATCATGATTCTGATATCATATATTTCCTCACATCTGAAGGATCTTATGATAATAAAATTCTAGATGAACATGAACATCACATTCAGATAAAGGAAGAACAAGATGAAAATCCAATACCAAAGTCAATTGTCAAACTTGAAGACCTTTATGATTTAAAAGATAGATTCAAGAGAGTTACTAATTCTAAAACTCAAATAAGATTTGAGTTAGTAAATCTTGGAACCGGTGATAAACCACAAAATGTCAACTTAGGTCTTGGTCTGTCTTCTGAAGAAAGAGTATCGTTTGTCAAGTTATTAAGGACCTACAAAAGTGTTTTTTCTTTGGATTATACTGATCTTAAATCATATGAAACTTATATTATTTAACATATTATCCCTATGATTTCAAACGAGAAACCTGTGTAACGGAAGTTAAGCAAGATTCATCCTAATCTTGAAATTCAGATCAAATCAGAGTTGACCAAGCTCCTTAAAGCTAAAATTATCTTTCTCGTTAGACATTCAAAGTGGGTATCAAATTTAGTACCTATCAAGAAGAAAAATGGCGACATTAGGATTTGCATAGATTTCAGAAATATAAATAAAGCATGTCAGAAGGAAAATTTTCCATTACCAACCATGGAACAATTACTGCAAACTAGAGCTGGTTCTGAACTCATGTCTTTTCTAGATGGGTTTTCAGGATATAACCAAATCCTGGTACAACTAGATGATAGATTGAAGATCACATTCAGGACTAAGTGGGGAACTTATGCCTATCAAAAGATGACATTCGAGTTAATCAATGTACGTGCCACTTTCCAAAGAGCCATGGACACATATTTTAAAGGACTCATTAACAAATCAATGGTTATTTATCTAGATGGCATCACAATCTTTTCTAGAAAAAGAACCAATCATGCAAATGACCTAAAACAAGTCTTTAAGCGATGAAAAAAGTATGGAATCCCACTTAACCCGAAGAAGTCCTATTTTTCTTTAGATGAAGGAAAAAATTTAGGATTCATTGTGTCTAAAAAAGGTATTTATATCGATCCTAAAATAATCGAAGAAATTAAAAGGGTTCCTTTTCCTCATAATAAGAAAACCATGCAGTCATTTCTTGGACAGATAAATTTTGTAAAGAGATTTGTCCCTGAATTTTCCCAGATAGTTTTGCCTTTACAAGCAATGATTAAAAAAAACTCATTCTTCAAGTGGGGACATAATGAAAGTGAAGCATTCGATCTAATAAAACAATCTATTGTTAATGCTCCATTCTTGACTCATAATTTTCTTAATCCTTTCAATTTATATACATTCTCATCAGATACATCCTGTGTTGTTGTTTTTCCACAGCTTAATGACCAACAAACTGAAGTACCAATATCATTTTTCAGTTCCAAATTGCAAGGTGCAGAACCAAACTACTCATTTGTTGAGAAACAAGCATTTGTTGTCTTCAAATATATAAATAATTTTAGGCCATTTATCCTCAAAACTCACACCAAGATAATAGTTCCATTCTCTGCAGTAAGGAAATTATTGATGCAAAGAGAAGCAGGAGAGAAAAGGGCTAACTAGGTAACTGCTTTACAAGAATATGATGTAGAAATTAGACCTTCTAAAATTATTAGAGGTCAACTTTTTTGTAGAATGCTAACAAGAGAATCCCATTTATCATCAGAAGCAGATCCAGGTAATGATGTACAAGTGACTGAGGTAAGCCTCAGCGATGCTCAGTCCCAATATGTTGATCTTAAGTTTTATTTGAAAAATTGATATGCCCCCACGCAACTAAGTTATAAAACAAAGTGTGATTTAAGATTGAAAGCTAAGCAATACGAAATGATCAATGATGTATTGTTTAGAAGGAACTTCGATTTCGTGTTATTACGATGCTTAGAGAAACCTGAAGTAGAGAAAGTTTTGCAGGAACTCCACGATAGACTAGCTAGAGGAAATTTTGGAATAAATACAACAGCACATAAAATCTTGCATGCATGTTACTATTGGCCAACACTTTTCAAAGACGCTCATGATTATGTGAGGAAATGAAAATTCTGCCAAAGTGCATCTGGAAGACAAAGGAAACCAACTTTTCCATTACAGCTAGTTAATATCGAACAACCATTCGAGCAATGGGGATTATATATAATTAGTGAGATCATTCATAACTCTTACAAACAGCATAAATACATCCTAATAGTTACCGATTATTTTACTAAATGGGTGGAAGAAATTCCACTCAAAGTAGCCAACTCTGAGAATATTATTGAGTTCATTGATTAGATTTTCATAACTAGATTTGGTTTACCCACTGCTTTGATGTTTGACAATGCATCTTATTTCTCAGCAGCTGCTATGATAAAATTTTCCATTAAAAGAGGTTTTAAACTCAAACATTCTGCTAAATATTATCCTCAAGGAAATGGTTTAGCAAAATCAAAAAATAAAAACTTCATTAGCATCATTAAACGAACTGTTGACCAGAATCAAAGAAATTGGAAAAATCATTAACATTTGCTCTATGGGTAGATTGAATAACTCACAAGGCCTCCATTGGAACTTCTCCATTTAATCTTGTTTATGGGAAGTTGTCCTTCCTACTAATGTAGTTATTCCTTCTCTTTCCCTGGTCCAATTAATTGATGAATCACCCTCTTCTTCTTTGCAAGTAAGACAATTCAAAATCCTTAAACTTCGAGAAGAAAGATAAAAATCTAAATTTACTCATGCACATCATCAACAGTTAGTTAAAGCTACATTTGATACAACTTCTGTCACTCCAAAAACATTTCAAATTGGTGATCTGGTACTAAAATGGGATAAGGCACACGAGGAAAAAGGTAAACATACCAAATTCCAAATATTGTGGCTTGGACCATTTCAAATCATAGAAGGAACAGGCCCATCAACATTTTTATTGCAAGATCTATCAAGAAAAAGAGATTCTTTGCCTGTTAATGGGAAATTTTAAGGAAATATTTTTGATAGGAGGTAACCCCTTCTATTCCCTATATATTATTGTCTTTTCTTTTCTTAGGAAAATAAAAGTTGAATGGTATTTAATTTTGTCTTTTCAAATAAAGATCTCAGAGAATATTTTTTATTTATCGCTTCCATAAGTAAGAATTATTAAGGAAATAATTGTAAAATTCGAATCTCAAATAGATTTTATTCTGCTGAATTTTTTTATTTCATTGAAGTTATTTATTCTTTGATAAATTCTCACTTTTATGAAGTATGGTTACTCTATTATCAGTCAAGAAAAGAATATTTAACATAGTAAAGACTCTTTACAGATAAGAAATCTTAAATTCTAAAATTATCATCCAGAACCCTCAAAATGGCCAATGATTCACCCCATTCGGAAAAATTTTCAATTTTCAAGATGTAATTCAAGAAAATATGCTAAATCTTAGAAGATAATAAGTCTCATCAGGAGCTTGTTAACCATGTTCATAGGAAAATATTTAAACTAACATTACTAATATTGCCTACCAAAACAGGGTAATGACTTGAGATTATATCAAAAGGCAAGGGGTCTCATCAACAGCCAGCTTGATCAGTTTAGTTACAACCAGTGAATGGTATTGTCAATATTTGGTTACCAAGCCAAGGCAATGGCTTTTAAGTGATAAAAATACATTAAAAAAATATTTACAAAAAAAAAAAAAAACAAGTTTCCAAAGAGATAAAGTATATAATATTGAACTTATTTTGGAAGACTGTAATAGTAGTTGGATGGGACAATGAATCATTGTTGGGTAAAAGGTAACCTTGTCGAGGCTATAAATGTCTGCTGGTATCAGAGGCTCTACCTGTGATAAATGAGTATATATTTATAAAGCTAATCTGAATGAGCCACATGCTTTATCTTTTTTAACTTAGTAAAGACTGATATAGATACTCATATTTTCATTTTAAAGAGGAAATATTATGAATTATAATCAAGTGATATTTTATTACTTAGTGAAATATTATTTGTATTGAAATTCATTCCTGCAACTATTTTTTTTGGAAAAGTTTTAGAAATTTCAAAAAACTGATCAGAGATAACTGGTTCTCCCAAGTGAATCGCCAATTTTTGTACTATACAACACCCCCCATTTATTTTAATAATAAATGGGGACCATTTAAAAAATAATAAATAGAGTTTAAGAAACATTATTTCATTTTAGCGTTAATTTTTAAACTTTGGGAATAAAAGGCATGTTCCTTTCGCTTTGACTTCATTGCGCTTAGTGCAAATCGCAAGGCTCACAAGTTGGAAAAAGTTAAAACGCATATAAAAATTGTGAATTGCGATAAGCGCTCCAACCTTTTTGAATTATATGAAATTCCCCGTTGAAAACTTAGAAAACCATAAAAGTTATAAATCATGTCGCGCTTCCTTAAAAGACAAACTTATATCATTTCAAAAGGAATTGTGATGATTCAGACTCGATACGACAATAAACGAACAATGAAACGTATCCATAAAATCCGAAAAAGAGCAATGCTTTGATTTTTTAGCGCATATCACATTTCGCAGCGTTAAACCAAATGGAAATTTATATTTGTCGTGTTAAAGTGTGATGTGCGATTTGTGTAGATCACATTTCGTATACACATGCGGTGATAACATGTAGTATTGATATCTCTAAAAGTTATGATTTGTGCTATAACATTTATTACTAAAGCGCTTGAAGTGATCCTTAATCAATCGATCCGTTATAATATCTGATGATTTATATCCTTGGATTGGACATATTGTGTAAAGCATGTAAGATATTTAATGAACGATTAAAGGATTATTAACAGCATTCAATGGGTACATGCTTCAAAAAGATAGATATCTTTCTTAAAGCATGTTTTAAATTAAAGCGCTGGATTTTTTATTTATCTTGATTTAACTCTATTCTCTATCCTTTTCTCTCCTCGTCTTAGATATGAATTTACTTTGATTGATTGAATTTAGGAAACTACATAAGGAAGCAATATCAACAGGAATGACAAAGGAAGGAACATCGATTGCTCAAGCATCCATTTCTGAAACTACATACATGCCTCCACTATTTTCAAACACTACGTGCAATAAGAACAGTGGATTTTCTTCATGGGAAGCCATGTATAATCTTATTGAAGAATAACATCCAAGAGAACTAAAGAAAATAGAAACAATGGATAAGGTTGTTTCATCAAAACCTTCTTACTTCGAAGTTGCATGTTCGTTTCTACATAGGACAACGGTGAAGCCAAAGATGTTACCATACACTGATATGGTAAAATGGGTCATCGACAATCTCAATATTGTAGACAAGACATTCAAGAATTCCAAACTAGATAACATGGGTTCATTCACCTCCAAAGATTTGAAAACAATGTATCATTTTCCCACACCACAAAATATTTATGATAAATATTTCCTGGAAAGTTTTACAAGAAATAATCAAGACCTAATGAAGGTGGTGAAAGGATGGAAGGAAGATCAAGGCTAGATAAAGCGGTACAAACTCGAAACAAGAGGTTAGAAACAGTCCCATTGGACTTGTTACTAATGGAAGATGTCATAAGGCCAACTCCCAGCATCAGTTTAGATGATGAACCAAAAGATATGTCAGAAGATGAGTCACAAGAAAAATCAATTCGAGATTCAGAGCATTCACAACACTAGTCTCATAGTTCAGATCATTCTGATAACGAATTTGAAAGCAAAAATGAAAGCCTTGAGCAGATAATTGAAAAAGTAATTAAAGCAATTGATATGCAAAATGAGGAAGAAACTGCTGAAGTTGAACTATTAAAAGCATCTTCAAAAGAAGTTAAGCATGTTCAAACTACACCTGAGCAGACAGTGAAATCTCAAGTACAAAATTTAAAGACAGAATGGACAAAGTTTACTAAAGCATTGGAGACACCACCAAATCCTAATCTAGAAGTGTCAACAACTTTTCAAACTCCCGAGCAAACCCAGAAACTAGAAGGAACGACAATGGCACTTCAGTAGATGCCAGAGGTTCAGGAACAGGAGATCATCCTAGCCTACCCAACTGAAGAAATCATTTTAAATATTGAGGAAATACCTCCACTAGATTTTTTCTACATCCCAAATCACAAATTTGTAGTGAAGAGGAGGAAAATAAGAAGAGTTGATGAAACAATGACAACTCTCTATGAATTAGTAGATGTTGTCTAGAAATAATCTTCTGCCAATCCTATAGAACATCTTACCAAACTTTCACAGTTTGCAGGTGCATATGCAACTGCTACAATTGATAAAGCAGCAAAAGTGCAACTTCTGCTCAAACAAAAGGAATATAAAGTTAAAGAACTGGAAAGTCAACTGGGACAAGAAAAGCTTAATTCCAATAAGAAAATTGAGATGGAAATGTCAGAGTTCCAGAAAGACTTTGAAAGATTAAAATTGCAGCATCAAGTACAGATTTATAAGAAGGATTCACAGATAGAGGCAGTGATGGATAAGCATAAAAGCCAGCCTCAAATAGGACAGTTTATAAAAGATGCACTTGAATGGAATGCAAAATTAAAGCAGCCGCAAAAGATTTTTTGTTAGCAAATCTCAGCTACCAATTCATATTGTGAAACAAGCAAAATTTTGGTTCAACAAGTGGCGAAAAGAAGACTGGAATTGAAAATTTTCAAAATAAAATTTCTAAATTCATCCTATGGCAAGAATCTGATATCGGAAATAAAGCTTATCTCCCGAAAATTAATAATTTTCACAAAGATGTTTTATTTAAAGACTGGGAAATGTAGTTAAGACAAGCAGAGAAGGAAACATCAAAGGCATCAAATCTAAAAAATGATATCATCGAGTCTATTAATGGACAACTTCTAAATGCTGAACTTATCAAAGAATATACAACTGAAGTATACCAGAGCTCAAACTATTGGAAACACAGTGGAAGGAAAGCATAGAGACACGGGCAGAAGCTATCAAGAAGCTAACCAGGTTAGATCAAGAAAATACTGGAAATTTCTGATCAAACCACATCATTAGCGCATGACTCTACAATACTTAACTGATTCCACTAGGAAAACGTTGCCAACACTTTCAAATGTCTTGTTTAAAGGCCAGGTCAGATCCAGGATTACACAGCCAGCTGAGTTGAAGTCGATGGTGGATATTTTCAACCTCAAAGATCAAATGACAAAATAAGATCAGCCCACTTAAGCATATTGTTATATTTATTTCTATATTGTAGTTTAGTTTACTTATTATGAGGAAGGTTGTTTGAAACCTCCTCAAAATTTTATGTAATAATCTATTTTTGACATATTTTGTTTAGTATTTAAACACTTCTCATGCATTTAGAGAAGGGTCCAGAAATTTGTCAAAAAACATTTGCAAAGGAAAGCACTTCTGTATGTTTGTGAATGCCTTGATGAATTAATGGAACAAAGTATGTTTTCTTTTGATATTGAAGCTATTTAACTGAAGTTACACTTTTGTACTCATTGAATTGCTTTGACGTGAAGAGGAGAAGAATACTATTTTTGGTTTGAATGAGTAGAACCTCATATATATGGTATTTCTACATATTTTGTTAATTTTTACTTCTTGAATTGACAGTCATCTTTTATCTGTATTATATATGAAAGTAGGTATCATAAGTGAATATTAAATGCACTTTTGTACTGATGTTTATCTATGGTTTCTTATCTCATATATGATAAAACTTATGAATGAAATATATATCTCACAATTGTTTTGATTAAACTATTTTGTCAAAATAATTATTTTACATAATTTTTATCTGTTTCAACTATTGAATAATCTTCATTACCAATTGTTGAAAGATATATTTCTAGATCACATTTAAGAATGAATACTCCCGGGTATATAGTAGAATAGATATTTAATCACTGCATATGATAGATTAAATCATTTTTCCATTTGCATGATACAAACAAACACACCCTCATTATCCTTATTGGGAAATTGTTCCCTTTATCCCCAGTCGAAGCCACTACCCCAAACGGAAAAGGACTTGCTCTAGGGTTCAGACAGGGTGGTTTTCCCCCAGTTGTTGCAATGGAATTCTAAGGCCTCAATAGATCGCTAAAAAAATCAAACAAATGAACACGTGCCTATAAAATCTAAGAGAAAAACCACACATAAATAGTATGCTTCTATAATAAAAGCACTAGTTGGTGATGAAATCCAACGTCGTGGAAATTAATGTGTAAAACTAGCAGTTGGAACAGTTACCCTGACAATCTGCTTAATGAAACAATCTAGTGCAAGTAACTCCACTAAGCCATCTCGAAGTGAAGAATACCTTCCAGAAAGTCCAAGTGAGTCTAGTCAATGTCTGCTCCAGGTACAGTGGGACCTTCCCTCCACCGTCACCTTGGGAAAAATCCTAAGGATTATGGCCACTAAGGTCACCAACTAAGACAATTGCACCTAGGGGAACAATCTACGATCAGATCTACACGCAAGGGAAAAGTATCAATCTCAATCCCCTTGAAATCTCCTCAACATGGTAAATCTTAGGTTTGCTAACAAGTGACCCCAAGGTTCACCATTTGTATTACATGCACGTCTTCTATCTTCACCAATGAAGTAGGTATGATTACCTCACTGGTTCAGACATGGCCTCGTGCTTGACTCTTTTAAGAAGAGCTTCCCAGAGTACAAATGTAGCAATTGGATTTCCCTACCGCAAGCTGCTACTTGTTTATTTTAACTTCTTTGTAATGTTTATTACAACCTATTCCAAAGCACTAGCCTAAGCTAAATTGTTTGAATGAGCCCTAGAAAATGTAAAAAATATCTAGATTGATTTTATTAAGCGTTGTATTGATTTTATTTTTATTAACGCAAAGGGGTATGGAGATGAAACTTCATGATATTGTGAAATGACTCAAAAATACTCTAAATCCACTGATATGAAAAATGAAACTCTTTTATTTCGATGAATTCTGTTTAAGAGAAAGTTGAAGTAATTTGAAATTAAAAAGTACAAGTTTCATAAAACTTCAAATAAAAGTCTTTTACTGTTAAGAAAACAATTTCATTAAGAACACAATTTCCAAGCATGATCAATGTCTCTTTTGCAAAGAAAATTCTGTTTATTACAAAGTTAAAACTACAATTTTGATAAACAAACAAATCTCAAAAGAGGGCAACTCCTAAAAACCCTAAAATTATAAAAAATTCAGAGGAAATCAAAGTTCTAATTATCAAGCCTAATTAAGATACCTATGAGTGTCCTTCTAATGATTTCTCTTAGTTGTAATCAAAATAAAAATGTTTCCACTTGACCTAGCAGAAATGGAATCATGAAAGACTAGCTTGAGATAAATCAGACTTTGGTGATCTATAATCTTTTCCATTTTGCAATAGAATAAGAAACAAATATTCAAAAAAGGTAAGGTTGGCAATAATCCTGGTTGCTCAAGGAGACAATAACATAAAACCAGTGATCTTAGGAAAATGAATGTATACTCTAAAAGGAGAAACAACAAACCAGGGAAAAGCCTAACTGTATAATGAAAAAAGGATGTTTTATCAAACAAGACTCTAAGGTGTTAAATAGGAGTTCATACACAGATTCTAACAATTGGTATAGATCAGGTTAAACATCAATAATTTGGTTATTTGACTCTCGAAAGAGAAAATTTCAATTTTTTCAAAATTTCCCATGGGATGCGCAGCTTCTCATTTCACACCAATGCGCATGTGCACTGAACTATGCTGACAAGTCGCGCAGGTTGCCACTCTTTTTTCCATAGAAAATCACGTAGGGAAGAGAAAAGTTGGAAAATTAATTTTAAGGTTTTCTATCTCAGAGAATCTAAAAGGTTATGTGATGCAACAACGCTGAAATATCTGCCAACGGAGAGCTGGTCCACGGTGATGTGGCTTTGTCTTATTTTTCCTTTTGCTCCACGTGGTCTAATTCTTTTTATTAATTATCAAATTCGCAGAATTTGATAAATAATACTATCTGCAATATTTAACTTTATATTATATCCCCGAACCTTCATTAGGCCTTTCGAAACTTTATATTAGTCTTCAAAACTTATTTTAATACTCCACGCATATAAATCAAACTTTACAATGGGACTCTCGCTCCGGGCCCACCTCTATGTCCAACAGCCAATCAAAAGTACGCTCGTACCTTAGGTTAATTCCCCCGCATCTTCGTTGCTCGACCACCGTCCGATGATCCCGCACCAAATTGACGGCCCTCGTCGATATCGCTTGGCATCTTCGTACTAGATTTAACATGCGATGAGAATATGGAAAGGTGTTTTTGATCTTCCATTCGGTGCCACGCGTCGAAGGCTTTTTGGAATCGCTCCGATTCAGAAAAAACCGCCCTTTCACCAAATGTGGTGCGATATGGGCAACCCACTTTTCAAAACCACTCGCGGTTTTGCTACAGTGATTGACCAGGGTTAATGCGGGGTTACACTATTCCTTTGTTTATTCTCTGGTTGGTAACTAAGGTTCCAAACCAGTTAGTAATTCCAATTGACAACGAGCAGACGTGAGTTTCTTTATTACGCGGGCTTCTATCACCATGAAACAGATTTCTACGACCAGGGTTCTCTACACAGGCCTCGCTTGCGGTTATGTTGAGTTCGCAGGTTGTTCAACAGATTACAGGAATTCAAGAACAGAGAACGGAATTATCATTGCACAATCACCTCACAGTTAAACAATTCATCACAATTATAAATACAGGCAGTTTGGAAATCAACAGGACTTGTGTTTTATTCAACCAGAAGCAATTGCTCAATACACAGAGTTTATTGCTGCTACCCCTCTTCTTCGTGAGGACCGTTATGGTAACTCAAGATCCTACTTAAAATTAATTCAACTAATCGGAATGGAACAATAGACTAACTAACTATTCGACTTCTACAACTCTAACTAATTTAATAATACAATCAGCTAATGTATTGACACCTAGCTGTTACAATTCGAATTTTTTCCAACCCTACTAGCCACAACATGTGGAAAAAACTCCTACATTGCTGGCTAGTGTCTAATGCCCCTACATCAGACTCCCGAGGGCAATCTTCTTCATGGGCTCCTATCCATGAGCTCTCCCACTGATCTACCTATCTTCTGCAACATTTCTTCAGTCATCCAAGTGGCATCTTCCTCTGGCTTATCCTTCCATTTGATCAAGTACTAAAATTACTCTTGTCCTCTGGTCCTTCTAAATGGTCTTTTGCCCAATATCTTCTCTGGTTGCAATGGTTGCGTTGGAGGTAGCTGCTCTTTCCACTCAATCTGTTCCTTGTCTACTGCTCTTTCTTCTGCACCATCATCTTCATACTTGTACAAATGTACAACATTAAAAATGGGAGATATTCCATCATCAGGTGGAAATTCAATCTCATAAGCGTTTGCAGAAAACATTTTAAGTATCTTTCATGGCCCAATATTTTTGAACTTCAATTTATTGTACTGCTTCTTTGGGAATCTCTCCTTTCTCAAGTGTTCCAAAACCAAATATCCTACTTCAAAGTGAACTTATTTTCTGCTCAATTCTGCTCTGCTTTTGTATTTGATGTTGCTGCTTTGTAGTTGCTATTTCACTTGTTCATGTATGGCCTAGATCTCTGAAGCAAATTCCTCACCATCTGCACTTCTCGCCCGCTTTCCTGGATTTCTTAACTCTGATATTCCTCTGGGGTGCATTCCATAAACAATATGGAATGGGCTCTACCCGGTGCTCCTATTTGGTGAGTCATTATATGCATATTCTGCCTGGGGCAAAATATGATCCCACTGCTTGGGATGCTCTCCTGCAAGACTTCTCAACAAATTTCCCAGACTCCTATTCACTACCTCAGTTTGTCCATCAGTCTGAGGATGATAAGCTGAGCTGAAACTCAGTTTGGTACCAAGTTTCTTCCACAGTGTCCTCCAAAAGTGACCCACAAATCTGGTGTCTCTGTCTGAAACAATACTCTTGGGAAACCCATGCAATCTAACAACTTCTTTGAAAAACAAGTTAGAAACATGGGTGGCATCACTAGTTTTATAGCATGGAATAAAATGTGCCATTTTGGAGAATCTGTCCACTACAACAAAGACTACATCATTCCCTCTCTGAGTCTTGGGCAATCCTAGAACAAAATCCATACTCACCATGTCCCAAGGCCTGTCTAGAATAGGTAAGGGAGTGTACAATCCTGCATTCTGGCTCCTTCCTTTGGCATATTGAAAAATCTTGCAATTCTTCACAAACTTTTCCACTTCTGCTCTCATCTTGGGCCAGAAATAAAAGTGACTCAGCTGCTCATAAGTCTTATCAGTACCAAAGTGTCCAACAAGTCCACCACTATGCTTCTCTTTGATCAAATTTTCTCTCATGGAACATTTTGGTACACACAATTGGCTTCTTCTGAATAACAAGTCCTCCTGCAGGAAATAATCCAGCCACTGGCTTCTATCTGTTAAAACAAGGTTAATACATGCCTCAAATGCTTCCTTAAAATCAGGATCTGTTTTATACAATTCCTTGAGAAAATCAAATCCTGCAACTTCAAAATTAGTTTCTTGAACAAGCATGTGCCTCCTACTCAAAGCATCAGCTACTTTATTGGCTTGGCCACTTATATGTTTCAAAACAAAATTAAACCCTTGGAGATACTCAACCCATTTAGCATGCTTATGTTTCAACTTGGGCTGCTGTACAATATACTGCAAAGCATGATTGTCAGAATACAATACAAATTCCCTGGACATCAAGTAATGTCTCCATTTCTTCAGTGCCTGAACAATTGCATAGAATTCCTTCTCATAAGAGGAATACTTTCTTCTAGTGTCATTCAGCTTCTCACTGAAATATGCCACAGGCCTATCATCCTGACTCAACACAGCTCCAATGGCCTCTCCACTGGCATCACATTTTACTTGAAATGGTTTTGTAAAATCAGGCAGAATCAAAACAGGCTTCTCCGTTATCTTCTGCTTCAAAAGTTTGAAGTTTCTTTCTGCTTCAGCAGTCCACTTAAATGGTTGTTTGCTCTTCTTTATTGTCTCAATTATGGGTGCATTAATCTTACTGAAGTTTCTTATAAACTTCCTGTAAAAACTAGCAAGTCCATGGAAACTTCTTACCTCAAAGACATTCCTGGGTGAAGACCACTCCACAATTGCCTTAACCTTTTCTGGGTCCATCTTCAATCCTTCTGCAGAAACAACAAACCCCAAATACACCAACTCTTCCTTCATGAATGAGCATTTCTTCAGATTTATCAGCAGTTTCTCCTGGTGCAGCTTCTTCAAAACATGATTAAGATGCCTTAAATGTTCTTCTCTAGTTCTACTGAAAACTAATATATCATCCAGATATACTATCACAAATTTGCCAATGAATTATTTCAATACTTCATTCATAAGTCTCATAAAAGTACTAGGTGCATTTGACAACCCAAAATGCATTACCATCCATTCATACAGTCCTTCATTCGTTTTAAAGGCAGTTTTCCACTCATCACCCTCTCTTATTCTAATCTGATGGTATCCACTTTTCAAATCTATCTTTGAGAAATATTTAGCACCACTCAAACAGTCCATTAAGTCTTCAACTCTGGGCAAAGGGGATCTGTACCTGATTGTGATCTTATTGATTGCTCTGGAATCAGTACACATCCTCCAGCGTCCATCTTTCTTTGGGCTCAATATTGCTGGTACCGCACATGGACTCAGACTTTCTCTAATCAGCCCCTTGTCCACCAACTCCTGTACTTGTCTCCTGATTTCCTCATTTTCCTTGGGAGTCATTCTGTAGGCTGCCTTATTTGGCAGATTTGAACCAGGGATAAAATCTATCTGATGGTTGATCTTTCTCACAGGTGGCATCTCATCAAGTAAATCATCCACAACAATGTCACAGTAATCATCTAACATCTCTTGGATTTCTATTGGAAAATCAGAAATATTTGTAGAAGTAAGAACTACCTTGGGTTTGAAAACTAAAGTAAAACTTACCTCTTCTTCTTCTATCTGCTGCAGATATTCCTTCCCGCTCAGCAACAAGGTCTTTGGATCAATCACTCTGCTGGATGGCTCCCCTTCTTCCATGGGAATCAATGTATGATGTACCCAATATTTGAAGAACTTGTAAGTGTTCTTCTTTCCATCATGAACTGCTGCTTTTTCAAACTGCCAAGGTCTACCCAGCAGTATATGACACACATCCATGGGCATTACGTCACACGGGACCTTATCTTTATATTTTCCCATTTGCATCTCTATCTCACACTGCTCTTTTACAACCAGCTGATGTCCTTTATGCAGCCAGGACACCCTGTAGGGAGTTGGGTGCTTGCTTGTCTTCAACTTAAATTTTTATATTACCTCTGTGGAAACCAGATTGTCTGTGCTGCCACTATCAATGACTAGCTGGCAGCATTTCCCTTGGACTTTGCATATGCTCCTAAACAAAGTCTTCCTTTGTGCAGGCTCAGTGACCTCTTTGGCTTGCTTCAACAGGACCTTATTCACCACCAAGGATTCTCCCCTCTCTGGAAGAATTTCTTCTTCGATCTCTACTTCTTCTCCAGCCTGGGCAACAACAGCATTCCTCGAACCAGCACCCACATTCTCTGGACATTCATAGTGCTTGTGTCCCACTTGCTGACATCTATAGCACCTCAATTCTCTACCCCTGCCCCTGTCTCAGCCTCCTCTTCCTCTGTAAGAACCCCTTTTGCCCCTTGCATCCTCCTCTGTAGATGCATTATGAGGTGAGATATTGTTAGCTACATCCCTGGGTGTAGCAGGCTTTCCTCTACCACCCTGACTTCCCTTCCCACGAAAAGTACCTCTCTTCTTGGCAAACTGTTTCCTCAGGAGTTTATCCTCTGCTTTCAAGGCCATCTGGTAGGCCTCTTCCACTATCTTAGGAGACAGGAGACCAATCTCATCTTGGATCTCCAGCTTGAGACCATTCACATATCTGGCAGTCTTCTCAGGTGTGTCTTGGAATTTCCCAGCCCTTATGCTTACTCTGTAGAATTCCTCTGTGTACTCTTTTACTGTCAGCAAAATCTGTCTCAGGTTCTGCATTTGTTTATACAATGTCAGCTGGTAATCACTAGGCAAGAATTTACCTTTCAATTTGGCCATCATTCTGGTCCATCTTTTGATAGGTTGCTTTCCACCTCTCCTCCTCTCTGCCTGCACTCCATCCCACCAAAGTGCAGCATGCCCTTTCAGCTTTGTTACTGCAAACTTGACCTTCTTATCTTCACTTATTTCTTCATAATCAAAGCATTTGTTCATTTCATTAATCCAGTCTACTAGTTCTTCTGGATTCAGTCCCCCTGCATAACTTGACACTTCAATTCTGGGCTTAACTGCAGACCCCAGAATAGTTCTAAGGAGCCTCATGTCAGGAGGAATTTCAACATTTTCTTCTGCTTCTTCCATCTCAGGTTCGTTGATGTCTTCGGGATCTCTGGGCTGTCTTCGCTCCATGGCATCTATTCTCTCTTCGACCCTCCGCAACATCCCCAACACCTCTGAGTTGGTAACGGGCCTCCTTCTGCCAGCACCTCTACCAACTCGGATTTCCATGTCAGCCAAACAACTTCAGACAACAGCTCTGATACCACAAATGATGCAACAACGCTGAAAGGTCTGCCAATGGGGAGCTGGTCCATAGGGACATGGCTCTGTCCTGTTTTTTCCTTTTCTCCACGTGGTATAATTCTTCTTATTAATTATCAAATTCGTAGAATTTGATAAATAATACTATCCGCAATATTTAACTTTATATTATATCCCCGAACCTTGATTAGGCCTTTCAAAACTTTATGTTAGTCTTCAAAACTTATTTTAATATTCCACGCATATAAATCAAACTTTACAATGGGACTCTCGCTCCGGTCCCACCTCTGTGTCCGACATCCAATCAAAAGTACGCCTGTACCTTAGGTTAAACCTCACGCATCTCTGTCAGGCGACCACCGTCCGATGACTCTGCGCCAGATCGACGGCCCTTGTCGATATCGCTCGGTGTTCTCATACTAGCTTTAACGTGTGATGGGAATATGAAAAGGTGGTTTTTTTCTTCCGTCTGGTGCCACGCATCGAAGGCTTTGTGGAATTTCTCCAATTCAGAAAATATCGCCCTTTCACCAAAAGTGGTGTGATATGGGCAACCCACTTTTCAAAACCACTCGCGGTTTTGCTACAGTGATTGACCAGGGTTAATGCGGAGTTACACTATTCCTTTGTTATTCTCTGGTTGGTAACTAAGGTTCCAAACCCGTTAGGAATTCCAATTGACAATGAGCAGATGTGAGTTTTTTTTACTACGCGGCTTCTATCACCATGCAACAAAGTTCTACGACCAGGGTTCTCTACACAGGCCTCGCCTGCGGTTATGGAGAGTTCGCAGGTTGTTCAACAGATTACGGGAATTCAAGAACATAGAACGGAATTATCATTGCACAATCACCTCACAGTTAAACAATTCTTCACAATTATAAATACAGGCAGTTTGGAAATCAACAAGACTTGATTTTTATTCAACCAGAAGCAATTGCTCAATACACAGAGTTTATTGCAGAAAACTCCCTCTTCTCTTCCTGCCCCCCTCTATACATCCGATGGATTACATCTATATACATCAACATATGTCCTTTCGTTTCCTCTGTGAGGACCGTTATGGTAACTCAAGAGCCTACTTAAAAATAATTCAACTAACTGGGGTATGACAGCTAGACTAACTGAGCTATTCGACTTCTACGACTCTAACTGATCTAATAATATAATCAGCTAAGGTATTGACACCTAGCTGTAACAATTCGACTGTTTTCAAACCCTCCTAGCCACAACATGTGGACAAAACTCCTACATTGTTGGCTAGTGTCTAATGCCCCTACATCATTATGTACCAAACCACACTCAGAGAATTCAAAATAAGAGATCTATAATGTCAAACTAAATAGAACCAAAGAAAACTAAACCTGTGTTCCCCAGTATGGTCACCTATTTGTTTTGTGGATTAATCCCTCTTGTAGACAAGAGCGATCTCCCTAGTACTCCAACAAGTAACTAGAAACAAAGATCCATTGAATATCTCTTTCTCTAGACTATTAGTATTTTAGATTATTACAAACTTGAAATAAGGAGGTTATGCTCCTACCTTTCAATGAAGACGTTCGATGTAGCCTTTTTTCTTTCGCTCCAAAGCAATTCTTCAATGCTGAGAAGAACCTGCAATCACAAACAATACAAAATATCAAAGCATCTGCAGTATATAATAATCATAAATAATAATCCAACTTAGTTATCAAGGAGTCTAAGTATTGACATTATTTCCATGATTTTAGAAAGAATACAATGAGAAAAATAGATACATATGTATTATCAGAAATTAAAAAGAGTAACCTTACAACCTATTCCTTGATGTTGTACTGATTTATCCCTTGTTTCTGCACAATCATTTCCTTCAGTCTGATAAGCCTTCCTCTCTAGAATGACCAGCATGAAGTCATATGCACAAAGGTGTAATCTTCAATGTGCCAACAACAACTTACTAGTTCAAAAACTATGAACTCTATGAACTCTCTCCAGCTTAGAATCTATACAAATCAGTATCCACCCTTCAACCTGAAACTTCAGCTCAATTTATAGAGAGATTGAGGTAGTTTTAAATCCATTAAGAGAGGGATGAGTTCCTCCCATCAAGGGAATTAGGTTCCTTTAGCCAAGGGATAAGCTCCATGAGTAGAGGGATAAAGCTCAAATTGGCGCGACTCTAGAGGCTTCCAGTTGGGAGAATATTCAACCAACTAGGCTCCTAGAAGTTACTTTTTATGTTTACTTTATTTTTACGGGGGTGCGCAAGTTTTAGTCGCAAACATAGCGGCGATCGTCGCAGCTAATGGAAGAAGCATCAGGGCATGCATAGGAAAAGGCTATAAAAAGCATGCAGGTAACCTTTTAAAGGTTTTAAAGGGATTTTTTCCAATTTCCAAGACTTGGTTCAGGAACATGAGTGTTTTTGACCTCTAAGGGAACATGATATGGATGGTGATAGATCCATATTGACAGTCAAATTTCATGGTGAAAAAATGACGTGTAACAGTGAGCTGGTTGCATAACAACCACGAGAATATTATTATATTTGTGATAATGCAAGCTACAGGATGGCTATTGTTTATATGAAATGCAAGCTACAGGATGGCTATTGTTTATATGAAATGCAAGCTACAAGAGAAAAATTATTTATGTGAAAACAAACTTTTTAAAGCACTCTTTCTCTGTGAAACATGACATCTAACGACACTAGCATCATCAACATACATGCCTTTGTTCTAAATTAAAAGACACATCTACTTTCTCTTTGAGACTAAACAAGATACTTGATTAATAAAATTTTGCGAAACTAATCAAGAAGTAAAAGACAAGGAACAAGATTTATCTAAAAACATTATCCGAAATTCTTGAAATATAAACTATCCAATGAAGATATAAATATTATATGACAAGTCTGAATCTTTGACAAATTGGAACCTTCTATGGTATCATCCAAACATTCTATTGCAGTGGCATATAAATCTTCTATGGTATTGTGGTTTATGAAAATTTTGTGGCACTATGAAAACTAGACCAATTGGGGGTTGAGTCTCCTTAAAGAATAATGCTAGTATTTTAAAGGTGCAAGCATTATTTTATAACTGTGTGGATACAAGTTTTAAGGTGACTACGGGACTAGCGTAACCCTAATCACAATAGACTATGAATGCTGGGTGAAAATATCGTCATCATAGAATTTCCCTAATATAAATTATCAATCTGAGGGTTTCGTAAACTTACGAAGCAAATGAATTTTAAATGCAGGACTGAAGTTAAACAAGCCTAGGCTAATGCTTTTGTTTCTGATTCAAGATGCAGTAAACAACGAAAGAGGCTCCTAAATTAGGAGAACCTGGTCGTCCTTCCCTAGATTACTGTCCTTAAGAAGAGAGACTAAAGGGCAGCAGTTTGTGATGTGTAGAAAGCGAGAGAAGAGGCTCCTAACTTAGGAGAACCTGATCGTCCTTCCTCAACAATTCTACTCCAACAACATTACCACCGCATCATATCAAAAACTGGAAATGTGCAATTTTATAAGAGAAAAACAACATGTGAAGAGTAACCCTATGTCAACATATATTAATGATGAAGAAAAAAAATGAAATATTACAAAACCAAAACTTTATTCTAGACTCTAATTCTCGTCTCTAATTTCCATATATCTCCTACATTACATTTTCTACATATTCCATTACATTACATTACATATCAAAATGAAGAGAGATCACTTTCTTTTATAAATGAGTGCTTTGAAAACAAGATAAGCAAATCATAATTACAAATCCACTTTTCTCTTAACCAATATCCCTATAATTAAAAAATATGATCCCTTCAAATCCTCACTCATCTCTCACAAATCTTGGATGAGATATGTTATCCAAATCTCCATGATCTTCTCCTTGCAATCTCCATGATCTTCTCCTTGAAATCTCCATGATCTTCTCCTTCGAATAAGCTTGAACAATTATCCTTTGAATTCTTGAAATGGTGGAGGAAATATTCAAGAAGATTTTTTAATAATCCTTTCAAATAATCCTACACATTACTAAGCTCATCCACATTTGAGATATTAATGAAATATATTATTTTCCAATAATTAATCATAAATTCTCTTGTAATATTAAAAATAAATAAATTGGAAAATAATGAGGTCAACCCATGGAAATGGTATAATGAATGGTTAAATGAGGTGATGGAATGTGAGGAATGGCGAGGATAAACATGATGAAAATGTGACAATTACGAGACCCAACATACCCCCCAACTGAACTTGTTGCATGTCCTCATGCAACCTGGCATGGATTAAAAATTTTGGTTTTGCATGATTATGGTTTCTAACAATGTATCATTCCAGGATGTAAAATACATGTACTGCAACTGATATTTTATATGGTTGGTTGTTGTGTTAACAACCATGAATATAAAAAATGTTGGTTCTTGTGTTAACAACCATGAATATAAAAAATGTTGGTTCTTGTGTTAACAACATTTATTTCTTTTCTTTCTTCTCTTTTTTAACACATGTACTGAAAATGATAAGTCATTAATATGCATAAGAAAACCTTTTCTCATATTTTTGAATCATGCCAAAATAGATATCAATGTTGTTAAATCAATTGCAACGAAGTGTAGTTTGGAAGAGTCATGTTGGTTGAAAATATGTGAGGTGACGAATGGAATGAAATGGCAATGAATATTCCCCCAGACCCCCCCCCCCAAATTGAAGATGTGTTATGTTTACGAAAAGATGAAAGATGATGTAATATGGTGAGGGAATTTTCCAAGTTCATTTATTTTCAACATGTAAGAAATTTTTTGATTAAAAATGAGAAAATAAAATATTGTGCAGGATCAGAAAATATCATGGTGTTGGATCATGTGAATATCATGCTGCTGGATCATGTGAAAGAATTTGAAGTGCTGCTGCTAGATGAAGTGAAGGAATCTGAACTGCTTCTTGGTTGTATGAATCTGAAGATGATGTCTGAAAGTGGAACTTTCATACTCTCATATGGCTGAAGGAGTATTATTGCAACTTCTGATGGAGTCATGAAAAATATATAGTCTTCACCCGCTACAAAACCCGATGGTACAATTCTAGTCATGCGAATGAATGTGTTGATGTCGAGCATGAAAATAAGTCATTGTATTACTGACCATTAATGGATGTCGTTAACCAACGCAAGGCAAACTCACCATTGATTTCAATGAGTGCCAAGGTACCCTAGTACATCTTTTGAAGTGCAAATAAATGATCTAATGTCAAGCCACTTGCAAGATCCAATGATCAAGGGACATTGATGCATTCCCATGACTGTCGGCGAGAGAACTTGTCATTAGGGCATACAAGCCTCAAGGTACTAATGATGAATCTAGTCTCTATCCTAGATAAGGTGTTGAGGTTGATGGGTTGATACTTGTTGAAAGGTGTGACTTAAGGAATCCCCCATCAGTCAACGCGAGTTTAACAAAAACATTGGTAGTACTATAAATGAAAAGATCTCATAATCATGCAGTGTATATGGTAGGGCAATGTGATCATGGAAAGGGAACTTGATATTTTTATTGACAAGGAAAAATGAACTGAAAAATAAGAAGGAGATGATGTATGCAGTTCAAAAAAATAGGCATGTATGAAGTCATGACGGATAAGGAAATGGAAGATGGGCTTCAACACAGGGATAATTAAGGCGCTGGGAAGGAAAAATATGAGTAAACATATCATGATGCAAAAGGGTTTTTGTGTAGCGGAAAATGTCATGATATGTGCAGTGAAGAATTAGTTCCTTCAAGCTTCCAATGATGCATGTTTCATTGTGGTTTCGAAAGAGCACTTCTCCAGGAAACTGGATCGTCTACGCACCTGTAAAATCTTAGTACTAATTCTGAATGAAAAATGATGAGAACTTTAAAAAACATAAAGTGCAGGAATGAGTATGAATTCTAGCAACCAAATAAAATGAAATGCATTTACCTGTTGTCGTTGCACACAAGTTCCTTTGAAGCAACTTCAAGAACAAATCATTGTAAATCGTTTTCAAGAATTATGAGATGTCCATTTGCGAAATATTTTTATTTTTGTTTCTGTTTTTAAGTTTTATTTAGTTATTTATTTAATATTTCTTATCACTTTTTTTAATAAATATTTGCAAGCAACTCCTTAACACTGGCATCCTCAAATATTATGTTAATGATCTAGTGCACTACTTCCTTTGCTACTTCAAGAAATCCTTTGCAAGTATCTTCAAAATTAACCATTTCACATAATGGTTCCAACCCAATTTTTGCAACTGGCTCCTCGAGACTTTGCCTCTCAGCTACCTGAAAATCTATCATAACCTGAATAACAAAAAGAGATATCCTATATAGAATTACATTAGTGCTATTTTCTTGAACAATATGCATTTTTTCACCAAGGATTCTAAGTAAATCAACTGTTGTTGGAGTGTATAGCTTCCCATCTTCTGTTTTATTTGGTAGACGGCCTTTATCTGCTTCCAATATGTTTGTATAACCATTTCTACAACATCCAAGAAATTAAAAGCATTGATATACATTTAATAACATTCAATACTCAACTACAAGTTGTCCAAGAATACTAATTTGCTTCCCTTGTGGGCTAATGAAGAATGCATTTTCATTTCAACCTGCATTGTAGCTTGCATACGCTCAACATAGGCACTCATAAGAGGATCCATTGCGCCACTTTCAGATCATTTTTTCGAACAATTGAATCCATGTCATATTGAAAGAACAATTATGAGAATCAAGGCCACCACAACTCCAAGGACAACCAATTGCACATTCACGTTCTGAAACCACATCTTCCTGTGCAAATAGGTTCCCTTCTTTTGGAAGTGTTGGGCCTAAAAGCGAAGTTTTTCTGTCTTATCAACTAGAAGTTCAATCTTCTCACCAAGGTCGAGAAACTTTTCAACTTTTTCCATCATGACACCTTTCACTTCAGAAACCTGGGCCTTGAATTTTGCAAGTTTGCTTATCTCTTCAGGGTGGTCAATGCAATATTGCATGTGCTCTTTCAATTTTGACCCAAAATCCCTGTTCAAGCTATGAGAAATAGTTGTTCCAGCTCTTCCACCACCATATCTCCTCTTAAAATCCTCCTTAACATGCTCTATAAATGCCATTGGTACTTTCCTTCCAACAGATTCATCTGCAACAACACAATATGTGAATCCATCTTCAACAAGGTAGTTGAAGGTGTCGCTAGTGTCCCAGTATAAATCGAATCAATGTTTTTATGAGATTGATTACAAAGGGAAGTTGATTCTTCGCCAACACAAGCAATGATCTTTCTTGAACCAGCCGGTCATAGGACGTAGATTCTTCTATGTTTTCTCGAAGGGATTTTGGTATTAAGCATGCTAAAGAGACATGGAATGTATTGTTTATTGACATGGGTGTTGAGATTTAGATGATGAGGTCTACCCAGTGTTGCAATAACGGGAATATGGGATGAAAAAGAAGAAGACGAAGGCATAGCCATTTTGCTAAATGCGCCACTATATTACCAGAGGTAGTGAATGAGTTTAATTGCCTGTGAATTTGTTGTTGTATGTAAACTTGTTGTTGCTAGCGAGAAGCTTCTGCAGGCACTAAGTGGCAATATTTGTAAAATTTCCCTTGAATTTCGTGTACTCCGTAAGCACCACAGTGCCCCTCGCGACAAAACTATATATCAGAGATTACTACCCCATATGCATTCCATGCATGCAACACGCATGATATGTAACTACCAAAATAAATACGCCATGTATGCAACGTAAATCCTAGAGTAAATGGGCCTTGCATGTTAGGATCCTTCTCAGAATAGTGTTCCATGCATTCTAGAATAACTTCCAGAGTAAATGGGCCTTACAAGTTGACCAAACCTATTTCCCGCTCGATTGCTTTCTCCTTTCCCTTGCACGCATATCCTCAATCATTCATTCTAGTTGTTGGTGCAAAAGATAGAACGATATTTATCTGTCATTGTGAATGGTCTAGATCCATCTGGTGGTAAGCATCCAACATGCACACCCTTATTTTTTATTAAATATCGAAAAAAAAGTGCATTCTTGCTCAAATTGAACAGCAAGAGGGGAATAGTATTGGTACAACAACTACTCTGTTACTCAGGTATATCCAGTTTTTTCCTTTGAGATCCATGGCCTCATTATTTCATGCAGATCATGCTTGTTATATATGGCCCAGTCAATGTTGTAAGCAAATATAGCCTCTCCATTACTAATGCAGTAACAAAAAGACGCTCGTCATGGAAGCAATATTGGAAAATTTATAAACAAACTATGAATATATGCAAATATGCAAAATGTGAAAAAAAAAAAATATTATTCCTCACAAAAGCCCTTCCATGATAGAACCGAACGGAAGGGATATTCGATCGGGATTCTATATGGCTTGCTTGTGATCTGATGCGTTTTTAGGGAGTGGGCTAGACTTATCCCTTTCACGATAAGGTGAGATATTCAAATTTGAATCAATTAAAAAAAACATTAAAGGAAGAATAAAAAAACTGAAAATTTTATTAAACAAAATAATTTGCGAGCAAATGGAAACAAATCGTAGATGAAAAATAGATTGGAAAATTTTTTTTTATCATCGACAAACAAAATTCTTTCTGAAAACATTAAAGTCACCCTACTTTCTGATCCTCGTGGTTGCACAAAGCGTGGAGGAGAGCATACTTATTCTAAAAATGGTGTTTTATTCGTTATCCCTACCTATTTTATGCTAATTAAAAATTAGAAATTAGTTACTTGTAATCAAATAGCCAATGCAGCCATCCACACAACAGTATTACGAATATGTTCATTGTCCATTTTGTGAATGAAAAATGAAAATATGCAAAAGTAAATAAATCTAACTATTGTAATTGGAAACTACCTAAATAAAAATAGAAAGAATTATCCAATCGAGTATTTACTTGGAACCATTCTTCAATAAGATTTTCGTAGGCGTGATTTTCCTCCTTCAGATCATGCTGCCACTCCTCATTGTCATCCTCAATCTCCTGTTTTTATATTTTTTTTTCATTAATTTTACAGGATTTTTCATATGTAGATTCATTCTCTTTTGGAGGAGTAGTTAAGCTTTCCGCACCTGTCAAGATCTTATTTTCAAAGGAAGAGGAGATCCTAACTTCTTCTAGGATATGAGTGAGGTGTTCCAAACTTATACTCATTGTTAAATCATTTTAAAAACACTAACAATCACTCTTCATAGTTGCAGAAATCAAATGCTATTGCACAAAAATCAAAATTGATGAAATTAAACACGCTTGCAGAAATTGAAATTCACACTTGCACGAAAAGTAACCTATAGCTCAATCCATCGTGCTTCCCCAGAAATAGCGCCAAAATGTTGGGTGAAACTATCATTTTCAAATAATTTCCCTAACATAAATTATCAATCCGATGGTTTCGTAGACTTACGAAGCACATGCACTGGAAATGCAGGACTGAAGTTAAACTAGCCTAGTCTAATCGTCTCTTATTAAAGATGAAG
The DNA here is from genome assembly GCA_034641835.2 of Pinus albicaulis. Taxonomy (NCBI): domain Eukaryota; kingdom Viridiplantae; phylum Streptophyta; class Pinopsida; order Pinales; family Pinaceae; genus Pinus; species Pinus albicaulis. The sequence continues at coordinate 906,399,423 of CM076576.1, read as the reverse complement.
TAAATGACGAAAGAGGCTCCTAATTTAGGAGAACCTGGTTGTCCTTCCCCAGCTTACTGTCCTTAAGAAGAGAGACTAAAGGGAAGAATTTTGTGATGTGTAGAAAGAGGGAGAAGAGGCTCCTAACTTAGGAGAACTTGATCGTCCTTCCTCAACAATTCTACTCCAACAACATTACCACCGGATCATATCAAAAACTAGAAATATGAAATTTTATAAGAGAAAAAAAAACATGTGAAGAATAACCCTGTGTCAAAATATATTAATGATGAAGAAAACAAATGAAGGATTACAAAACCAAAACTTTATTCTAGACTCTAATTCTCATCTCTAATTTCCATATATCTCCTACATTACATTTTCTACATATTCCATTACATTACATTACATATCGAAATGAAGAGAGGTCACTCTCTTTTATACATGAGTGATTTGAAAACAAGATAAGAAACTCATAATTACAAATCCACTTTTCTCTCAACCAATATCCCCATAATTACAAAATATGATCCCTTCAAATCCTCACTCATCTCTCACAAATCTTGGATGAGATATGTTATCCAAATCTCCATGATCTTCTCCTTGGAATCTCCATGATCTTCTCCTTGAAATCTCCATAATCTTCTCCTTGGAATAATCTTGAACAATTATCCTTTGAATTCTTTAAATGGTGGAGGAAATATTCAAGAAGATTTTTTAATAATCCTTTCAAATAATCCTACACATTACAAAGCTCATCCACATTTTTGATATTAATGAAATATGTTAATTTCCCAATAATTAATCATAAATTCTCTTATAATATTAAAAATAAATAAATTGGAAAATAATGAGGTGAACCCATGGAAATGGTATAATGAATGGTTAAATGAGGTGATGGAATGTGAGGAATGGCGAGGATAAACATGATGAAAATGTGACAATTGCAAGACCCAACAATGAATTAGACCAAAATTTCAGCAAATATGTATCTATAATTATGAAAACTCTACAATAGGATTGTGAGCAAGGATCAAGCGTTATCAAGCCTCAAAACTTTAAAAATATGAATCAATGTCTATGTAGCATGAAACAATGCATGGTATATCTACAAGACATGTAACATTACAAAGTATATTTCTGAGGGATTTTTGTACATATTATATGGAAGGAACTAAAAATATGTGGTAAAGTGGTTGAATCACTGAAGTATATATTTGAGATATTTATATGTGAAAGTAAGAGACGAATAAGCAGTGTTATATATCCATATAGCAAGGAATGTGTTATAGCCCATTTTGTCACATATAGTCATTAGGCATCCTAATGGGATCAATCAACATCATATTCCTGCTTGTAAACATCATTGCAAAGCCCTAAGCATGCCTCCTTCATTTCCTGGAATTTCTGCGTGAAACCTCCTTATCTAAGCCAGTTTTAGGACCAACACTCCTTGGCCTTCCTTTGGATATTTTTCCCCTACAGTTTTCTCCACTATGACCAGTGTTGATTACCTACAAGTTTTTCCCATTTGCACCTGCGGTGGTTCTATAAATTCGGGAAAAATAGAGAAGTTCTGGAAGCTTCCTCTTCCAAGAGCTTCCAGAATTTTTTACAACCATTTACTTTAGATAAAACTTTCGGATCCTATCCCATCCTTCTTTGGAGTTTCCATCCCTTATCATTTTATCCCATCCTCCCATCAAGGTGGATCTAAAACCTTATATTAGTAATTGGATAAGAACTCCCAACTTACCCCACTCCTCTATATATTTACAGCCTTCCATATGCAAGGGATTGGATTTTAGAGAGTGATTATACCCTTATGCTGATGAGGCAAAGAGGTATTATTCCATGCATTTAGGGTGGAATATTGTGACAAGGAAAGCACAATACATCTTGGAGGAGATCTTCTAAGAGATCAACACCTATTTATGGTTGTAATCTCCTTCCATTTATATTAATGCAAAGAATATTATGTTTTCGTTTATGTGATGTCGTTATTTCATATGTTTTCAATGCCTTGTTGATCAATTGAATAGAGTACTTAGATGATACTACATAGATCTCATAGTTTCTTTTCTTGTGATATCTGACTGTGCAGGTTCTAATTTTGGTAATCAGAGCTGGAATTGGAGCATTCATCTGAAGAAGGAGGGAAGTCAGCAACAGATTCCATGTAGGCTTCATCATGTCATCATTTTCATCATGTACTTTAAGGAAAACGATGATTTAGTAATCTCTCTGTTCTCTAGGTTGTCATAGAACCTAGGAGATACTTTTAACGATAAATAATCCACACGCAAAAATTGGTGACCATATTGGTGAATGGTGTATTCCCTCGGTGGTTTTCCTTGTCCATTGTGTTTGATTACCTATTTGATACATCTTTTTTGCTTTGATCGGTCAAGAACATACCTATGAAGTGATTTCATTGAGTCTCTTTTGTAATTTTTTTCCATAATCTTCCATCCCTAGGCCAACGCTCCCCTAGTGCCTCTGACAGACCGTTGCACCTCACCCATGCCCACTCTGTATCAGCGTTGAAAAGTATTGGTGCCTCTTCTGCACCAGCATTGGCCCCTATTTTTTCACAAAAAATTCCTATGTTTCTGAGTCTCTCTTTGATCAGCCTACTTCGAGCTGACCTTCACTGAGTCTTGAGTGCCTTGTGGTCTCTCTAAAGCCTCCATTTGGTTTAAATTTGTGTTTTATTCCCTTTGGTAAGAATTAGTTTTGATTTTTATTTGTCCTTATCATTTGGTTGCTTGAAAAATGATTTCGTTTTGTCATTGATCATTTGAATGAATTGTTGTTTTACTCCTCATTTTGAAAGTGCATTTGAATCAGTGATTAAACATTTGCATCTTATTTTTCTTCATTTTGAAAATTAAGTGGGTTGAAAAGAAAAAAATTTCATTTGACATTTAGGGTTTTGTATGTGCATCAGTGTAGGAACAGTTACATTGAAAGGGAAATTGCATCTTGCATCTTTTTTTTTGCATGTTGTATGCTACATAATGGTTGTTTCTTCCCTTCCTTAGCTAGATTTTCGTTGAAAGAGAAGGATTTCCATTTTCTCATGCTATATTTTCATTTTAGGATATTCATGTGACATTCGTGGTGAGCCCAAAACTGAAACTTAATCAAAGATAAACAGTAAAATTTATTGAATCAACCTTAGAAGCATTTGTAACATTAACGAAAACACATAGAGGTATAGGATAGAGACATGTTACGGCATCGTTAAACATAGGATTTTTTGTTTTTTCTAGGTTTTCATCTTGGGGGTGATATCCCATTCCACGTATGTGAGTGTATAGGATCATTCTCCACATACCTTTGGGTATATTGGATAGCGCACCATGCACGTAAAATATAAGGGAATGCTCCCATCGAACAGTTATGTATTAAAAAACACTACTACGAATTTCACTCCCATGTGCCGTCAAGTATATTTTGTGAGTCCCCTATAGGTTGTTATGCATCCATAGGTAACTGATTCTACCGCCTTATATACCGTGATACACCAAACACATCATTTGGGGAGATTGGTTGTCGTACGGTAATTCCGTGGTTCGCCAAGGTGTATATTGAAGTTCACAGTTGCTTGGTAATCATTTATGCCTAGATTACCCTATTTTTATTTTTATTTTTTGTGTTCATAAAATTTATTATCCAACGTGGAAGGATATAATCCTCCACCCCGTCGTTCATGTAGATTTCAAAATAAGCCTCCTCTTCCACCAGAGGCTAATCCTGGTCATCGTCATAAGAATAAGAAGACACAAACTACTGAATCAGGAACATCAGGAACTACTTCTAGCCCTCCTCTTGATATTGTTCCACTAGAATCATTTGTCCCTTTGAGTTCCAAGCCTGAGATTACATCTACTCTTGACAATGACATTGACACAATCGAAACAGAAGTCTTTGAAACTTTGTTGCATGATGTTTTTGAACCTAACTTTCCTGAGTCAGAAACTTTGATTCCCGAGGTTGTTGAACCTAAGGAGCCTCAACCATATTTACCTATTACTTTAGGACCTTCCTCTTCTCTTCCTTTGTCTCAGATAGAACCTATATATCTTGGACCTGACGTTGAAATTCTTCCATACATACTTGTGAGTATTGAATAGATCCTTCAAGAAGAACCTTGTCCTTCTACTCATGTTCATTGGGAAGAACTTCATTTTTATCAAACCGACCCTCTTCCTCCTCAAACTCCGACACAAACTCCTTTTCCTGATTCTTTGGGCTTTCTCGTGAAAATTTTCAACGGATTTGTTTACCATGACTATAACATATGAAAATTCTCAACCTATGTCCACCACTATGGTCAATACATAAAATTTTTCTTCCACATCTATGTTTGCAACATCAGCATAAACACATATGTATGGTGTCCCGTCCATCCCACCATGCTATAAATCTTTATCTTATACCTTTTCTGGTAAGACATCCAATCCTTGGGACTCTCCCATTTCATCCAATTTGGGAATATCATCAGGTATTTCCTTTATAAGTGCCACACAGTATTCCCCTCCTCCTCCTCGACTTACACCTACACTTGAGTAGTAGGTTGGCCCTTATGTTATTGGTAAAGTTTACCTTCAACATCCTAAATCTCCTTATGTTGGATACCCTCTATCTAGATCACAGTTGCCTCCATCATCCCCTCCTCCTTTGGCAAGGGGGACCTATTGTCGGCATAACTTAAATTGGTAATCATCCTCATTATGGTCATCCTTATCCTAGAATGGTTGTCAGTGTTTGTAAACCTACTTCACCTGTAAAATCTAGTTCATATTGGGGTCGATTGTTGAATATTAAACCTGCGCCATCTTCTCAAATTCTTATCCATCCATCAGCACCCCAGCAAGCTCAAATACATGTGGGACAACCTTTATAGGCTTTCGTTGCATCACAATATTTTCCAACGGTATCTGGTACTTTCCAAGTCCCACTTACCTAGCCTATAAAAGGTACCTCACACTCTCAACTGCTTGGACAAGGTACTCCACAATTTTCGATAGGATGGATTATTCATAGTATGTTGCAATCCCAACTGAACCCACCTTATCTTGGGACAATGAAAACTCCTATCGGGAAACAATGTGGTCCATATCAAGGTATTCCACAAGCTCCCTTTCAAGGCCAGTAAATCAAAGCCCAGTCGTTCCAGCAACTTTATCATCATCCTAGGGCTGGGAAACAACGTCACATGTATACTAGTTATCAGATTCCCCCTTATCTTGGTACCTAGGTTCCTTATTATTATAATCCCACTTATCCAAGAATGTAAGTATATGTTTCTCAAGCTATTCCTTCATATCTAGGTCATCCTCCTCCGGAATTTAATCGATAGTTTGCTTTTGTGGCTACTCTTGAATTTTCAGCTTAACTCGGCTCACTAATGACCCCATTTATCATTCACCATGCTGGTCTATTATTCCCACTAAATTTCCTTTGTATATCCTAAAATTCAATGGGAATCCAGGAGAAGACCCATCGACTCACGTTATGACTTATCATCTATGGTGTTCTTCGAACTCCCTTAATGATGATTCCATTCAACTTCGAATTTTCTAAGGAACGCTTACAGGTAACACATATAGATGGTATATTTAGTTACCTAGAGCTTTGTTTCATTATTTTAGTACTTTAGCCACTACCTTCCTCGTGCATTTACAGTTTCCCATTAGATACGAAACTGGAACGGAACTATTAACCAAATTCAAACAATCATATACAACTCACATCTCAGATCACATTCATGAGTGGAGGCGTCCCCGCCAATCGTTCAAGACTTATGTTCATGATCAATTTTTAGTGGAATGGTTTACCAAATCTCTGTTGTCACCCATAACAGAAGATGTAGCTAAAGGTGGAGTCATGCCCGAAGAGCAAGTTATTGCTCATGCACAATATTTGGACCTTGTTTATACCCAATTGGGCACGCTCTATGATAAGATATTGAATGCTCCCATACCTTCAAATATTTTTCCTCCTCCACCTGTTAAATAATCTCATGATGTTGATGGTGTGATTAGTTCCACCAATTCGAAATCGGTGAGTAAACCATCTAGTGTTACTCTTACCGCATCTGCTCAAAATCCTCAATCCCATCCTCCTACAGCTTCTGCTTCCGAGATAAATGTCATTTCATCTGATAAACGCAAGTCTCCACAGCAATACAGAAATAAGAAGAAAGGAAAAGGTAAGAAAATTAAATATCCTTCACCACAGGATAAACAAAAAAATCAGTCTTCCAATGAGAAACAAAAGCCTCGTTACCCATTCTTTATTTGCAATGAGAATCACTTTACATGTGATTGTCCACACTGCGCTGAAGTGAATTAGTTCCTTAAATCTTCCACTTCTCCTTCTGTGTTGACTAACCTGTTTCCCAATTAGGAGACCCACATGGTTGACTGGGACCTTTCTTCCTCTAACATGGTTTTGATGCTTTCATCCTTGAAGCTTAAATCTGATGTTATGGTGCCCATTTGAAATAAGGACTACAATAATGTGAATCCACTATACGATCAGGCTACTAAACAACCTTTCAGTTTGAAATTACCTTCATCTGATCCTACTCCACCTTCGATTCTAGTGGAATTTTCTATTTTACCTCTAAAGGGAATTATTCATAAGTCTGATTTCAACCCTCGTTCAAGAGATACCCAAAATTATAACGTAGTTGAAGACTTGGTTTAGTCTCCATCAGTTATGTAAACTCTTGAGGTTTTTCAAAACTTCCCCTCCCAAAATAATACCTTATGTTAGCTATCAAATGTATGGATCCATCGAATTCCAACCTAGTGTTTTTCTCTTATGAAAACCATACCCCTCGGCTTCTAATTCAATTAGACTTTATAATCCAGGTCACCATCCTTGGTAAGAACATTCATCATTCTATCATGGATGAGGGAGACTCGACCTGCATGATGTCCATGTCTTTCAGGAAGGCGATTGGTTCACATCAACTAAGTTAATCGACCACCACATTCAAATATTTCGATGGAAGAACATGCAAACCTTGTGGGATTTTGGATTCCCATCAAGCAGAATTAGGGAGAAAGATCGACTCTATAGAAGTATAATTTATTAACAGACCTCTCTATTACAATATTTTACTGGGAAGTACATTGGTTTATGACATGGTTATCTTCTTTTCGACTTAATTCTATATGATTTCCTTTCCTCATAAAGGCAGGATCGTAGCCATATAGCAATTCACCTTTTTTTCCTCTGATTCTCATGTTACTAGAAGTTTCCCTCTTATAGGGGAGCCATACAATCCTATAAACATGTCAGAGTTGGAATTTTGAAGGATTCATTTCTTATGAGAACCTTTTTGCTGCTTCCTCCTCCCCTTCCCGATAACTCATCTTCAGTTTCTTACATCAACAAGATATCATCATCTACTATCCCAATTGATCCATGGATTGTACCTGATGAAACCAACAGCCAAGGTTTTGGTGAAAGAATTTTTCTTAGCCCCGTTGAGCTAGATTATGAAGCCATCTATTTGGATTGTGTGGCTTATACCTTTTCTTTTATCAATTAGGTAGATCGATCATTGGATTATGGCACACCGTCTGATCCTTTTTCTTGCATATTCTCTACCGACAAAAGCATCATGGAGATCATGATGCCAGATGATGGATTGCGGGATGAACATCACCATTATTCCTCCTTACCATATTCCATTTAGGATAATCTCAGTGATGTATATTTGCTTAATTTTGTCGAACCTTTTACAAATTTTGTCTATATCCATGAAGTCGACTCCAAAAATAATATTTCGAATATTGAGGAGATGATACCTCTCGATACCTCTGTCAAAATAGGTGTTGTCAAAAATCTATAGAGACATTTTTCATGAGTTTCAGATGTATTTTCATGGACCTCTGAGGAAATTCTACGTATCGACCCAAACATCGTAGTGCATGAGATTAAAACATATCTTGATGCCAAAAATTTCTGGCGCCGCCTCCTTTTGTTCCATCCCAAGAAGGTCATCAGGTTTAAGGTTGAAGTTTAAAAGCTTATTAGGGTTAGTTTCATATACCTCATTCTCTTAACTGATTGGATATTGAACGTCATCCCTATCATAAATAAATAGGGTACGATTCGAGTATGGTCCAATTACCAATATGTGAATTGTGCTTGTCCCATGGACAACTATCTGACCATGTTTATTGAACATATTTTTTATGATTGCAATGGTTGTGAAATCTATTCATTCATGAATGGATTCTCGAGTTATAATCAAATCAACATTCTCCTGGCGGACCAAACTAAGACTGGATTTATTTGTCCTTGGGGTACTTTTGTTTATTGAAAGCTCCCATTCGACTTGAAGAACGTGGGTGCCATGTTTCAAAGTGCGATGGATTACGCATTTCACAAAATGAAACACATCATGAAACCTTATTTGGACGATCTCCCTACTCATTCTAAACATCAGGATGATCACCTAATGCACCTTTGGACTATTTTCCTCCGTTGTAGACACTATAAAATTTGACTTTACCCACACAAAGGTGTGTTCTACGTTGGTTCTAGTCGACTCCTAGGTTTTGTCATTTCAGAACAATGAATTCATATTGATCCTCTGCAAGTGCAAGAAATCATCGACTTGCCTGCACCTTCTTCTCTCTTTCAGTTACAAAGACTCCAAGGGGAAGTTAACTCCCCGTGCAGGTTCATCCTAATTACACCAAGCTTAAAAAAGGATTCACTTTCTTACTAAATAAAGGGGCACCCTTCCATTGGGATGACGATGCTCAGAAAGTGTTTTATGTCCTGAAAGATGTACTGCTTCGAGCATCTCTTCTATGCCCCCCTGATTATCAACGCAACTATTTATTGTACGTAGTTGTTTCCATTTATACTATAGTAATGATATTGGTGCAAGAAGATGATATTGGGATTGAACATCCCATTTATTATATGATTCGTAACCTCAATGATACCGAAATAAAATATACCCATGTAGAAAATTTGGCTTTGGAGTTCATTCAAGCCATCCAAAGGTTTCTCCATTACATCTTACTTAGGAAAACTATGGTCATTTTGGATTGAAACCCTATGACATATATACTATCACGTCAATTTCTGGGGGAAAAGTACTCTAAGTGGATTTTTATTCTCCAAGAATTCGACCTGGAGTTCATCAAATCCAAGTCGAAGAAATCCCTAGTTTTCGTCGAGCTTATGTGTGCCCTTCTTTCCCTTAATTGTTAATCTACATCTGAATATTCTATCCCTGGCGAGTCATTGTTCCTGATTTAATCATCTAACACATGGTATGGAGATTTTCTGATCTATCTCCAAACCCATGCTTTCTGGCCCAATACCTCTCGCCCTGAGCAGCGATGTATTCGATACCAATCCTGAAATTACATCATTATCAGTGACACCCTTTACCGTCATGGTATTGATATGATTTTACGGATGTGCCTCATCCTCGAGGAAGCTGAGAAAGTCCTTAACGAATTCCATTCGAGGGGAATGTGGTGGACATATATTTGGTTACACTACCGCACAGAAGATCTTCCGTCCTGGTTACTTGGGCTCACTATATTTTGCAACTGCATCCTCGTTTTCCAAAAGTATCATGCATGCTAGATCTACGATCATAAGATATGTGATCTACTTGCTCCATTGCATCATGTTTTTATTGTTGTTCCTTTTGAAAAATGGGCCATTGTCTTCATTGCATGTAACCCTCACTCGGTCAGGGGAAATGTTTATATTTGTTGACTACTTTACTAAGTGGGTTGAGGCGATGCCTACATTTAAAAACACTGGCGAAACGACTACATATTTTTTCTTCAACCACGTTATTTCTAGGTTTGGTGTACTACAAGCGATATTTATGTATCACGGAAAGGATTTTTGAAATCATATGATAACCAAACTAGCTGCTAAGTTGGGACTTTCGCATGAAAATTCCACTCCCTACTATCCACGGGATAATGGAAAAGTTGATATTGTTAATAAAGTTATTAAAATTATGCTTCAACGTACGGTAGGGGTCCATAAATTGGACTGTCACTTTCTTCTTTACGTTGACTTGTGGGCATATGAAACCTAAGTTAGGATTGTTACCGGATTTAAACCCTTTCAGTTGTTCTATGGTATAGAAGAAATCATTCCCATTGAATGTGAAATTCCATCTTTGAAACTAGTTTTTGAACTCCTTCCTGCCACTTTCGTAGAGTAGGATCATCTTTTACATCTGAATCGTTTGGATGAAACTCGGTGCGATGTTGATTTAGCCAATGAATCTCATAAAAGACGTGTTAAGGTGAAATACAATAAAGGTGTCAAGCCTCGAGTCTTCTCGGAAGGAGACCTCGTTCTCTTATATGACCAAGAATTCGATAAGGTAGGTCTAAAAAAATTTCAACCTATTTGGTTGGGTTCGTACATTATCAAGTGATTCCTTGCAAAAGGGGCCTATGAGTTAGTAGATTTTGATGAAGTTCAACTGGCACAGCCTAGAAATGGGTTGTACCTCAAAAAATATTGTGCTTGATCTCATGCATAGTACACTGTATACATACTATCTATAGTTGTGTTCAAGTTTCCCACAGTTTCTGTTGATCCTGTACGGTTTGTATAAGTTGACATCTCTTGAACCGTACATTGGTTATGATAATGGTGTTAGTCGTAGTACTCAGGACCTATCTTCCACAGCATGGGTTATCTTTGCTCCAAATGGCAAGCTAGTGAGTATGAAAGGGATTTTCATTGGTCGCTCGACTGACAACATCATTGAGTGCAGCACAGTGGTTGATCTACTATCTAATGCTATTTCACATGGTATTCATCGTCTAGTCAGTAGACTCAACTCACAACTCATATTACTACAACCTGTGAATGTATATTCAGTTAGAAATCTTGCCATCCTTCGCATGGTTTTGAGATTACGCCTTCTAGAAAGACATTTCAATTTCATACAATATGAAAATGTTTCTAGAAATATAAACACATTAGTAGATGTCATAGGTAATCACGTTTTAGATAGAAATTTGAAATGAATGCAAATAAGTTTTTATTCACATCACATCATATTGAAAGCATAATAAGAACTAGGAAACACTGAAAGCATGTATATATATATATATATATAGTTTGGTTTTACAAAAACTTGTGCCCCGAGACACATATGGCTACCTCACCCATATGAAAAACTACATGCAAATATATAAGTATATTAATCAATGGTGCTCATGATAAAACAACACTACATGGGCCATCTTGCGTAGTAATTAACCAATACATCTAGGCACTCCGATAGTGTGTTGCTGAAGTCGCATGGGAACCTGATTGACCATGGTCTCATCAATCATGTGTTTCAGTCCATTCATGTGGCACTCCACCTCTGATAGCATCTTAGCTACCTCAATATCCCATAGAGCATCCTGTCCTACTCCAGCGACTTGTACTAGTACCACGGCCTCCTCATGTGGCTTTCCTCTTGCACGATGGGGATATGAAGAATCCACCGGTTGAACTGGTCCAATATCTGCATGAAACATCAATATTTTTTTCTGGGAAACATAAAAAACACAAAAAAAATTCAAAAACTTTCAAAAAATTAATGGTCAAATTTTTTTTACCTGAAGCATCCCTTTGCTCACCCTCTAGAAGCACGAGCTCAGGATTGTCACGGAAATCCATCCATGCATAAGGATAATCATTGATCATGATGAACTATCTATGCAACCATTCACAAAAGGCTGGTGAGAAATTGATCTCCAATGGACCTGCATGACGGGCCATATGATCTATCCACCTCCTCATTTGTGGGCACTCAGATCGATAGGCTCAAGTATAACCTGTTGCGGCTGAAGTAGTGGCACCCGCTCTAGATAAAAATGGACTAAGATCGAACCATAGTCGAAGTTATTTAACTTCCCCTATTTCACTTTAGTCATTTGTTCCTTCATATTGACCAATACACCCTCACTCCAGTTGAACATTGTTGGCTCTAGAAATTCTACCCCATACTACATGTACGATCTACTCTCTACATGGAGTGTCGCGCTACCTACCAATATCATGATGATAAATAGGAATGTTCTAAAAGGAAACTGGGTCATATCTTTGATATTGATATTTCCATCCCTAGTAGGTTAGGCTCGAGGTCTACCATAGGTATTGATATAGCCTTTTCTGATCTTCAGACTATTCCTCCCACCCAGCAGAGAGATGGGGGCACCCCTCTTGGATAAACCTGTTAGAAAGTAGATATATTCCACCTTTATCTCGAGCATATGTTCCAAAAACCTGAATTCATGTACCTAAACATCCCATGAATGAATAATATATTTCAACAATTCCATCTGTTGCCTCATACGAGGAAGCCAAAAGAATTTTAACAAACAGTTTTTTTAGTGCGTGGATGGTAGCAGTATCATTTGCTGCAGTTAAATAGTGTTCCTCATGTTATCTTTCTCACCAAATGAAATCCATTTTGTGCTAATGAATAGCTAAAACATCAACAAAGGATTCAGTAGGTTCCTTTTCATGAAAAAAATCTAACAAAATTTGAGGGAAAACTGGAAAAAAACTTAGCATTTTGCGCCCAGCGCACCCTTGTAGTGCATGACCGAGCATTTCACCTCTCTCAACATTGATAATATGCCTTGGGGAAATGCATATTTCGACATAGGGGTGTGTGTTGGTCCTAGGGCGTGTTTTTGGAACTCCAGGGCCCTCAAAACCTAAAACAAATGGCATGAAATCACAAAAATGGATTGTGAAAAGAAAGATAAGGGTTTTAGCTCCTACTTGTAAGTGATGGTACTCAAAATGGTCCATTGGATTGGTCGCAATTAGCTGCAGAAGATCGAGGGAAAAAGTGCTCTGAAACTCTCACTGTTGAAGCTAAATTTGAAATGTTAAAAATGAATAGTCATTTTTAGTATTTATGGTCATTTATCACATTATTTTATTCATATTTAATGTTTTGACCTAGATATGCTTCATTTTTACTATGAAACAAGTATGTTTAATCCTTTTTGTAATGTTTTGAGTAGGTCGACAGCTGTTAATGTTGTTTTATTATGATTTAAACATGTTATTTTGACCAAGGAGTATACTTTTGTCTCTCTTTTGGGCTCTATAAACCTATGAAAAAGGAACCCATTGGAATCCTCTTTCAACTCTTTTCAGAATTGCAAAAAATGAAAATATGGCCAAGCACTTGTCTTTTCAAACTCGTTAAAGTAAATGAAATGATGTATGCTTAGTATAATTTTAACTCTTTTCCAGACCGAGATGGACTATTTACAAAAAAGGAATAACTTAGTCTAACATGGCTGAGAAGTTCTCTTGAGTATTTTTTTCTACCTTTTCGGACTTGAGAGACCATCTACGAAAAGTAACATCTGGAGTTTTATTTTTCGCCTCTTTTTCAAACTCTCTAAACATGAAAAATATGTCGAGTTTTAACTTCGTTGGACTCGTTAAAACATCAAAAAGTGATGGAATTGTCAAACATGACAAGGTCAAACCACTGCTTCTCATGGTTTATTAAAAATACTCGGATTGATTCATATGAAGGGTGAACTTACATATCAAGCATATGTTATCCTCCTCAAGCTTGTTAAAAAATAAATAGGTACTGACCAGTATGGTTGGGGAAATTTGGAAAGCAGGGTATTACATTTCCTAATGGAAATGAGTCACTCTTAAACACGACACTCTTCCACTTCCTCTTTATGGTTGTTGGGTTGTGTAATCTTCTTTTCATTTGGTTCATCATACCTTTTCAAAGCCTCCATCTTGGTTTTGGATCAATGTTTCCAACTCCATTCAGTGTCGTTATGTGTTCAAGAGAAGTCAATCAGTTGATATCTATTACAATACTCTTAAGCCTTCATTCCAAGTTTGCATTTTCCTGATCCAATTTCGTATCATCATCATTCTATCTCAGTCATGATACCTCTTTTGTTTATGTCGGGCATAATAAACAACCTAACATTTAATTGTCAATCTGGGAGTTTTTAAAATTAGAGGTGCAACACTAGAAATTCCAGGGAAGGACTTCAGCAACCTGAACTAGTTAATACAATGACACCACACCATTCTGGAAATTAGAATAAAAATAAAGTACTTTGCAAAGAAATAAAAGGAAATTTCACACTTGCTGTAAACAAACTTGATTTCTGAAATGAAGCTCTATGTTTATCTTCGGTATAGAGGGTTTACAACTTAACAAGTGGGCCCTTGCAAATATTTTCTTTCCAAATGATTTTCCTTCCACACTAAACAACCGTTCTTGTACTCTTGCAATCTCCTTGCACTAGTGCAGGTACAGAACTTATGTGAAAAAATATATTTTACCTTCTTTATTGAAGAATTATGTCTTTGTGTAGGTGCTCTACGCATTAAGGCTTAGAGGACTCTTTTCATGTGACAAGACACCAGCTCTTGCACAGCGACAGAGCTTCCTTCACCAAAGTTTCCAATTACTTTTAAAAGAATTAAAAGGCATGCTAAAAATAATTTCAATTGCAAGCTGAATTATAAGATAAATTACACGAAAAAAAAATCTTTAATTAACTAAAATTTGCAGTGAAAATAATCTTTCATAAAGAAAAAAAAAAATCTTAACAATCAAAGTAATTTGCATGTAATCAAACTATCTTTCGACAATTCACTTATAACGTTACAGATTACTTCTGATAATTTTTCTTAAGTCATGAGATGCAAGTATAAAGTGTGATGTTTATAATGGCATCCTTTCTTAATTCACGTAGTCATTCTTAGAACCTTCAAAAGTTTGACTTTTAATATTAAGAATGGTTACTTGAATTATTCTTTACTTGCAGGAATAAATGAAATCATAAATAGGAAAAGGAATGAAACACTTGCTGTAAAGTAAATGACTAAATCGGAGTGCAGAATCCTACATGCACTAGCGCAGGAAGAATCTTCCTGCACGATCCGAGCAGAAGAAAAATAAGGAAAGAAATTAACTTAATTCAAACTTCCACACAATATATCTATTCACGCATGGACTATGGAATGAATTTAACTCAGAACTCTGAAACAAAAATAATAATGATTCAAGCCACGCATCTGCAAATAAATAAATACACACACGAACCTTTTAAATGAGGAAAGCACAAGGGTTGGCTGGGCCCTAGCTATCCAACTCATTTCCCGTTTAGGAAACGTAAACCTTCAGCACTTAATAACACATCAATAAAAGATTAAAACATAGAGTGAGAATATCATGGTGCAGCTCCTTGTATTAATTTAATTCAACAAAATTACATCATTAGTTCCAGTCCAACCCAGAATGAGGGCGCAGGGGGTAGAACCCCCAACACCTAGCTTAGCAGTATCAAGGTACAATGAAAAATGGTTTCTCCTCCACCGTCCTTCCTCTTACATGCATAATCACCCCTCTTTTTATAACATGATAATTTGTATTTTTTTGCAAACAGTCATGGGGATTGAATCCCAACTGATTCTAATTAAATAGAATATCAGTACAACTGTTCCCCTATTAAAATAATAAAGATTTAATGCGAATTTTCCAAATCTGGGTGTTTTCTAGAATTCTAGAAAATTTGGTAATTTTAACAAACTACCTCCAAAGCCCCCTTTGTATCTCCTCAGCCATTACGAATTTTGGAAAACGGACTGCATATTACTCAATTTCCTATGTTAGGAAAAAAACCCATGTTTCGGAGTTTTGAGATTCACAACGATCAGCATGGAAATTGAGGAGGAAATTTTTGTCTGGAAACTACTGGCTAGAATTCTGGAAAAACAGTCTTTTTTATTAAAGTGATTCAAATACATGTTCATAACTTTTGGAATAATTCGAATATCAGGAAACAGTTTTGGTTCTACGTAATTGGTTATAATTGTGAAAACCCCATTTGTTTGTATTTCTGTAATTCACCTCCATTTGCATGAAAATGGATGTCAAACTTAGTCGTTTAGAAATTATGTGGATTCTGAGCAGACTTATTAATTTGCAATGCTGGTGCAGGAGTCCTACTGATACTAGTGCAAGAATGTGTGATGTAGTAACTTGGCCTCTATTAGAATAGGCATATAATCAACTCTATAAACTTGCAAACACACAAGTTGTTATTAATGATGTCTTTAATGTTCAAATCACGTTAAGACAAGGGAATAGCAAATACTTATTATCTCCGAGAATGTACAAAACTATGACAATAACTATTCAAGCTAAACAAAATCATGAGGGATTTAGAGTAAAAGGTGATATAAAGCAAGGCAAAACAGAGGCCCAACATCCCCCCATGCTGACCTTCTTGCATGTCCTCAAGCAAGGAAATCAATTGTTGTATTGTCACTCCCTTGTAAAAACAATATTAAAACATTTATGGAGGCTTGTAATAATGTTCCTGCAATTCTATGTGATCACATTTCCTGTGCCAGATAAAGCTTGTTCTAAAAATAGATTGTCTGTTGGACTCTTCATTTATTTAAAATGATTTCAAGAAAATATAATAAAAAGGTTTCCATGGGAATACTAAATTTCCAGGATGGTGTTATTTACTTGAATAAAATAGCCAACTTATTAAAATTTCCATAAACATTTATGGGGCATCCTCGATCAGAAGTTTTACTTTAATATCCTCATTGTAAATATGAGTGACATGATTTGAAATCCATGGTGTTAAAAGTAGTCATAATAATACTTTCCCATAGTGAACATCTTACCAATATCCACATATAGTTGAAGCTCCTATTTTCAAGCAAAGTGAATCACATGCACTAAGGGTCCCACATCCATAAAAACCAATTATTCCAAAAAGATAGAACTCCAAGGCATAACACCAGAAGGATATTTTAAAGCCATTCTCAAAAGAGATATGATAATGAATTCGGGAAGACAAAAACAACCAAGTAAATCATAATGTAAAGTTAACTTTAATACCACAGGCATGGCCCTGCTACCAGCAGGCGTCAATAGCCTCAACAAGGATGCCTTTTAACCCATAAAATTTCTATGTCCCAACTGTTAAATATAGATTCAGAGTTGTTTCAAATAATTAACATTTTTTCTTTAAATTAATTGAAGGCCACTATCCCGGCTTGGTAACCAGCTAATGACAGTTCCATTCACAAGAACTAACAAGAAAGAACAAGTCGACTCGTGATGAGACCTCTTGTCTTCCAGATTTTCAATTGAAAGCCATTACCCTAGCTTGGTGACTAGTGCGGTAATGTTGTTCTTGATAGGACCCATGACCATGGTAGGTCGGCTCGTAATGAGACCTCCTATCCATCAATTAATCTATCTTATATAAAATCTCTGATTATAATCAACCTTAAATAGGTTACTTAATATTTGAGGAGGTGATTCTTCTCCTTAAGAGTACGAGATGGTGTGAAAGTTTTTTAATTACTAATCTTTACTGGTTGGTCCTTTTACCCTGAAGATTCATTTTAAATAAAAAATCTAAGATAATGACTAAAAATTTCCTCAAATTGATCATGTTAGGGTTCTTCTGAAAACTTGTTATATTTTTGTAGGTGTGGTCCACCATAGGAATATTCTCATCAATACCTTCAAAGAGGGTCTTATAAAAATTATGGATGATAGTTATTGGTCAATAATAAAAGTCACTTTATAAAATATGAGGCATTAAGAGTGAATTTATTCTGAGAATTCTTACCACGAGAGTGCATAATAATATAAATTTTACAAGTTGTACTTTAGAGAATCACAATTTCAAGAGTGTTGTTATACAATTTTATTTTAGATGGCATATTTATTCAGTACCCTACCCTATTTTAAAGAGAGGAATATCCCTTTTAAGTGTAGGCATACTTCCAATGTAGCCATGTACACAACATAATGCTAAATATACTCACACTTAATTTTAAATAATAAACTTTGATACATGCCAAGGTGTGAGAAACCAGTTGCTTTGATTGATATGGTACCAAGAGTTTCCAGTTAATGAGAGAATGGGGTGTGCTAACAACTGTTTGGAACCAAGATTTAATAGGACCCACATATTGATGATTTTCCAACTCATACAAATCTTCCACAGCTTGATGTTTTCTCTCTTCAGATTGACAAGGATGGTTAAGGGAAATTCAAGGATTTTCTTCTTGGTGAGCTTCAACAACGGTTTTCAAACAAGTTCCAATTATAGATTTCTCCTTCAATGGTTTATGGATTAAAGTTTCTTCCCGAGGTAAATGTTGTGTGGTAATAGGGGAATTTTATAAATTCACTCCTCTCCCCTCTCCAAAAGATATGACATTACATTCAGTAGGGGAGTGAGTAGGAAAAATAGGTGTTTTAAATTGATGTGCAACTTGATAATCAGTGTTATGATTTGGTTGCACAAATGATTAGAACCATAGAGAAGGATAACATTGTGGTGCATTAGATATGAATTGTGTTTGTTGTGGCTCAGGTAATGGAGTTTGCATGGGGAATTTCCCTAGATAAGAGGCTCCAAACCATCCTTGAGGTTGTAGGAATATATGGATCGAGGAAGAGGTCCAATGTGGCCATAAGTTGGGGTATTTAATTAGAGGAGGATTATATGTATTCCATAAAATGGCAGGTTTATAGATCTGTTGAGAAACATGTTGAGGATAATGAATATTATTCCAAGTATTAAATGACGATGAGTTTTGAGTCATACCTGGCGGTCGATTTATTTCCTTACTTGATTCCTTAAACACATGTTGAAAATCTGATAGTGATGGAAAATAATTTGCTGAATGATCCTCCTTGCACTGCTTCTGTTCTTCCTGCAAATCATCCAATTGTAAATTTAGACAAGATTTTGTAGCTCCTATTTTTGCAGTAGATTTCAAAAATTGAGAAGAAGGTTCTCAAGAATTCTTACTAAGCTTGGAGATTTCTCTTGAATAAAGAATGCACAATTTACAAACATCATCATATGGTAAGTGAGAAACATCACCTACTCCTATAAAATTTAAATATTCTAAAAATTCATCTTTGATTCCTTTGAGTAGGAGTGTTTTCAAGGTCTCTTTTACTAAATTCTTATTGTTTGATTTTTGGAGTTTGTATCTACATTGCTCCACATAATCTTCCAAACTTTCATTTCCCCCCCATTTTATCCCAAAAATATCTTCACCAGCCTAGCAATAGTCTTGGTATTTCTCAAAGAATACATTCTTCATGTCTTCCCATGTTTAAATGAAATTCCTTCCAAGGCTCATGAACCATCAAAGAGCTGTTTCTTTTAGAGTAAGATGAAACACTTGCAACATTTGAGAATTAGTACAATAACCATACCCCCTACAAAGTACTTCAAACTCAAATAAGAATGTATATGGATCTTCATTTTCCAAACCATGAAATTTTGGTAGTGTAGATGGGGGAATACTATGCATTTGTGCCACTCTTGGCTCTTTGATAGAGAATTCAAAAGTAGCAATGTTTTACATTTCTTACCAAATGAAAAGAGGTTCTCCGTGTACTACTTTGAGACTCCTTCTTCAAATTTTCTTGCCAATTAATCAGTGAAATAGGTACATTGGATGATTGATATTAGCCTCAAAACTCCTCATTGAAAAATGCCTTGAAATACCATTTCTTTGTTTTCAAAAAGCTAGTTGGTATATCTTGTTAGCACGTGGTTGAATATATTGGGGGGGTTCTTACAGCACCCAAGAAATGAAAAAAAACTTTAAAATAATGCAGAAAATAAACAAATTCAAAGAATCAATTCTAAAGAAATAAAATTTGAGAGAAAAACTAAGTAAAGAGAAAACCAAACTACAATAGGTTACTAAGTTCAATCCCCTCATCACCTCCCCGAAAATGGCGCCAAAATGTTGGGCGTAATAAACAACCTAACATTTAATTATCAATTCGGGAGTTCGTAAACTTAGAGCCACAACACTAGAAATGACAGAGGAGGACTTCAGCAACCTGAACTAGTTAATACAATGACACCACACCATTCTCGAAACTGGAATAAAAATAAAGTACTTTGCAAAGAAATAAAAGGAACTTTCACACTTGCTATAAACAAACTTGATTTCTGAAATGAATCTCTATGTTTATCTTCAGTATAGAGGGCTGACAGCTTAAAAAGTGGGCCCTTGCAAAGATCTACTTTCCAAATTATTTTCCTTCTACACTAAGCAACCACTCCTGTACTCTTGCAATCTGCTTGCACTAGTGCAGGTACAGAACTTATGTGAAAAAGTATATTTTACCTTCTTTACTGAAGACTTGTGTCTTTGTGTAGGTGCTCTAATTCTTAAGGCTTAGAGGACTCTTTTCATGTGACAAGACACCATCTCTTGCACAGGGGTAGAGCTTCCTTCACCAAAGTTTCCAATTACTTTCGAAAGAATTAAAAGACATGCTAAAAAGAATTGCAATTGCAGGATGAATTCTGAGATAAATTACACACGAAAAAAGAATGCTTTAATTTACTGAACTTTGCATTCAAAATAAACTTTCATAAAGAAAAAACAATTCTTAACAATCAAATCAACAGTCAAAGTAATTTGCATGCAATCAAACTATCTTTCGACAATTCACTTATAACATTACAGATTACTTCTGAACCTTTTTCTTAAGTCGTGAGATGGAAGTATAAAGTGTGATGTTTACAATGACGTCCTTTCTTAATTCACGTATTCATTCTTAGAACCTTCAAAAGTGTGACTTTGAATATTAAGAATGGTTACTTGAATTAATAATGCTTTACATGCAGGAATAAATGAAATCATAAACAGGAAAAGGAACGAAACACTTGCCGTAAAGTAAATGAGTAAACCGAAGTGCGGAATCCTACATGCACTGGTGCAGGAAGAATATTCTTGCACGATCCGAGAAGAATAAAACTAGGGAAATAAATTAACTTAATTCAAAATTCCACACAACGGATTTGTTCAGGCTTTGACTATGGAATGAATTTAACTCAGAGCTCTTAAACAAAAATAATAATGATTCAAGCCATGCATATGCAAATAAATGAATACACACACGAACCTTTTAAATGATGAAATCACAAAGGTAAATGAGCTAGGTTGGATGGGCCCTAGCCAACCAGCTCGTTTCCCGTTTAGGAAATGTAAACCTTCAGCACTTAATAACGCATTAATAAAATATTAAAACATAGAGTGAGAATATCATGGCACAACTCCTTGTATTAATTTAATTCAGAAAAATTACATCATTAGTTCTAGACCAGCCCAGAACGAGGGCACAGGGGGTAGAAACCCCAATACTTAGCTTAGCAGCATCAAGGTACAATGAAAATGGTTTCCACTCTACCGTCCTTCCTCTTACGTGCATAATCACTCCTCTTTTTATAACATGATAATTTGTATATTTTGAAAACAATCATGGGGATTGAATCCCAACTGATTCTAATTAAACATAATATCATTACAATCGTTCCCCTATTAAAAGAATAAAGATTTAATGTGAATTTTCCAAATCTGGGCGTTTTCTAGAATTCTGGAAAATTTTGTAATTTTAACAAACTGCCTCCAAAGCCCCCTTCGTATCTCCTCAACTGTTACGAATTTTGGAAAATGGCTTGCATCTTACTCAATTTCCTATGCTGGGAAAAAAACCCATGTCTTGGAATTTTTCGATTCGCAACAATCGGCGTGGAAATCAAGGATTAAATCATTGCCTAGAAACTGTTGGCTAGAACTCTGGAAAAAACAGTTTTTTTATAAAAGTGCTTCAAAGACTTGTTCATAAATTTTGGAATACTTCTAATCTCAAGAAACAGTTTCGGTTCTAGGTAATTGGTTATATTTTTGAAAAACCCATTTGATTTTATTTCCGTAATTCACCTCTATTTGCATGAAAACGGAGGTCAAACTTGGTCATTTAGAAATTATGCAGACTTTGAGCAGACTTTAATTTGCAATGTTGGTGCAGGAATCCTACCGATACTAGTGTAAGAATGTGTGGTTCAGGAACTTGTCCTCTATTATAATAGGCATATAATCAACTCTATAAACTTGCAAACACACAAGTTGTTATTAATTATGTATTTAATGTTCAAATCTCGTTAAAACAAGGGAATAGCAAATACTTACTTATTATCTCTGAGAATGTACAAAACTATGACAATAACTATTCAAGATAAAAAAAATCATGATGGATTTAAAGTAAAAGGTTATATAAAGCAAGGCAAAATAGAGGCCCCACGGTTTCGTTGATGGAGGATACATCAAGGCCCTCCTGCGACGGGTCACTTTCAGTCGAAATCAGCACATCATCTAGGAATTTGACTTAGAAACACCCCTTTGGTACCTTAGTGCTTGCATACATCAATGGAAATTTTCCTCTCTCTCAGCGATAATTTTACATCATTTTCCTTCGACTGAAAGAATCTGTGTGTTGTTCGACATCAACTCATTTATTGACATCATACAGATGGTATTGTAGTACCTTGAGAACCATTAACATCAATGGTGGTTTTTCTCGCATCCGTTAATGACTTACATCTTCGGTCAGTAATTAAATGGTGTCTACCATGTTCGACCTAATCTCATTGATTCACATGGTTAGACGCATACATTGGTTGGTTTTGTGAACGAGATAGAAGACCCCGGATCAAGTTTCATTCATCCAAGCTGTGATTTCAGGAGTTATACAGAGATTAAAATGTATAATGGATATGATCATATATATAGTCATCCAGCCATAGGTCCACCAGTTACATCTATGGACACATCTTTTGATCATTATAAATGTTATGTTTGCTTTATGTGTTGAGTATGGGTATTCCTCCATCGGCAAAGAGATGCCACGATACAAATATATTATAAAAAATGAAGCTCGTCAGTTCTTCTTGATCCTGACTTGTCACAACGCAGAGTACTTCAATCATCTTCCATCTTTTTTTACTTTTCACTTTAGGGGAGAATCTGTTATAGGCCATTTTGTCACCTCTAGTCATTATGCCTCCTAATGGGATCAATCAACATCCTATTCCCCCTTTTCAACATCATTGCAAATCCCTAAGCATGCCTCCTTCATTTCCCAAAATTTCTGCCTAAAACCACAATATTTGAACCAGTATTAGGATCAACGCTCCCTGGCCTTCCTCTGGACAACATTCACCTAGAAGTTTCTCCATTTTTTCCAGCATTGATCACCTACAAGTTGCTCCCCTTTGTACCTACTTTGGTTCTAGAAATTCGAGAAAAATAGATAATTTCTCGAAGCTTCCAGAATTTGTTACACCCATTTACCTTAGATAAAATTTTCGGATCCTATCCCATCCTTCTTTGGAGTTTCCATTCCTTATCCTTTGATCCCATCGTCCCATCAAAGTTGGATCTAAAACCCTATATTGGTAATTAGATAAGAACTCACAACTTACCTCACTCCTCTATATATTTATAGCCTTCCATATGCAAGGGGTTGGTTTTTGGAGAGTGATTCTACCCTTATGCTACTTAGGTGAGGAGGTATTATTCCATACATTTAGGGTGATTGGAGGTGCATATTGTGACAAGGAAAGGAAAAGACAGCTTGGAGGAGATCTTCTACAATATCAACACCTATTTGTGGTTGTAATCTCCTTCCATTTACATTAAGGCAAATAATTCTCTATTTCCTATATTTGATGTTGTTATTTCATATATTTTCAATACCATTTTGATCTATTGAATAGATTACTTAGATGATACTGCATAGATCTCGTAGTTAATTGTCTTGTGTTATCTAACTGTGCGGGTTCTAATTTTGGATCTAAGAGCTGGAATTGGAGAATTCAAGATGAAGAATGAGCGAAGCGTGCAACGGATTCCAGGTAAGCTTCATTATGTCATCTATTTGCTTTAAGGAAAGAATTGGGTTCCTTGTGTCTTTGTTGTTATTGGTTGGCCATCGAACCTAGGGGAGATACTTGATTCCTCAATCATAAATCTCGCATAACAAATTGGTGACCATACTGGGGAAAAGTGTATTCCCTCAGTGGTTTTCCTTGTCCATTGTGTTTGATTGCCTCTTTGATAGACCTTTGTTGTTTTGATCAGTCAGTATGATTACTTCTAGAACAAGCTTAGGATTGTAGTTATCTCCTCCCTATTTGTGAGGGAGTGAGGATGGAAACTCCTCCCTATTTGAGAGGGAGTGAGGGTGGAGGCCTTTTTATTCATGTGTCATGTACTATCTCCAAGACTAATGTCTATAAGTCTATTGCATGAACACATGTAATGAGAATTATGGATTGGATAAGCATCAGGGACTTACATTCTTGAGTCATGTATTTTGACTAGGACTAACAGCCGTAAGTGTCAAGTACATGGACTTGGTAAAGAATGGTACAAAGGATGAACTTTTTCTTTGGATTAGGAAATGGCCTTGTGAGGACATGCCTTCATAACACCTAGGTGGGGTATGTGCCTTGAGTGGCAGCGATGTCCAAATTAATGCCTCCCAGCATTATGCTTTGATTTAGTGGAGAGATAGAGTGTACTTGTCAAGGTCTTAGTAGTTTTACAATGTTGGTTATGATGATGTAATCATCATTTGTTCTTATCATTATAGATCCTTTATTATATGAAAAATTCAACTTGAGAGTATCCTTTTGAGTCATTATGAATAACTCCCTCATTAAGGAGTGTTGAAGTTGTAGAAAGAGTCAGTCTTCATAATGTAAAATTATCGTTGATGAATTTATTATATTTATTATGTTTTGGTCAAAGCATGCTCTTCATGCTTATAGAGTCAAAAATATTCAAAAGAAAAGTATTTGAGTCATGTCCCATTTGGACATTTGTAAGAAAAATATAATTTGAATTTTTATTGAGTGCTAAGTCCATAAATTGAACAGGTCAACCCTCCTTGGGAAAATTTGGCCCTAGAGCCACTTAATTGACATCCTAGATAGATATGTATAGAAGTTAGTTCTATCACTTTAAAGGACACTCACTTATCAACATATCATATATATCTTCTGCACTAATGAAGGAGTAATATGCCAAGAAGGATAAAGAAGAGCTCACATAAGTGAAGGAATTTTAATGATAAAGGAAAAAATCTTTGAAGTAGTTACAGACCTATTTTCGGCCTCTCTTGTTGCAAGTCTGAATTTTAAATCTTTGAAAAAAAATGGAGTAGTTTAACCTGTGTTGAATTTGACTTTTGGAGGTGACTTGGATGAGGGTTTGGACTTGGTATCTTGGTGGTAGTCTGGTCTTGGCCTTGATCTTGGATATCTCATTTTGATATGATTCTATTAGAGAACGATTGTTGAGTTTTACCCCTTATGGGGTTTTTCCCTGGCTAGCAGCCTAGTATGGGCGTCTCTTATCTCTTTGTGATATTTATATTTTCCTACAATATTGAACATTTATATAATTACTTGATGAATAATATTTAATAATTAATAAGAATAAAACTACCATTCACAAGTAATTGTCAAGAAATAGAAATCAAACATTAATATCTACTACACTTGGTTTTTCAACAGTTTAAACATATACATCAACATGGCTTCGAAAATCAGAACTATATATATATATATATATATATATATATATATATATATATATATATATATATATATATATATATATATATATATATATATATATATATATATATATATCTGGTTCTTTGTCAAGGTAATTTTGTTTTCTGGTTTCTCATTAAGAGAGTATTGGTCCCTGTATTTGTTTATGAGTTGGAGTTGGCGGTAAAGCTTTGGTTGAGAGCTGTGAAGGCGAAGGACTGCCGTGTTTGCTTTCCTGGAGTACAAAGACTTCTTCTCCTCTAATCAGGTGCATACTTTTATTCATTCTCAATGGCTGGTTCTATGAATGATTTCATTTAGAAACCCGAAGACAGGAAAATAGCTCATAAGAATAGATGATCTTTTCTCTCTAAGTATTTGAATAAATCTCAAGAAAATGATATACTATATGATGAGAAAGTTCTTGTGCGAGAATATGAGCCACAGCCTAATTTGAAATTTCCAGAGATAGATGTGGATAAATTATATAAAATGCCAGTGTTTCAGTTTAAAGCAGCTCAGTTATTCAGATTTACTTCAGTTAATATTCCCATCTCTACTGGACAGTCAGTCTATCAAACTCCTCTAATAAATAAAGAAGATGTTGAATGGGGATTAGAAAATGGTTATAAATATGTTCATATTGGTATGGTTCAATTTGGGATAAATCCACTAGTCAAACCTGGTTTAAATACTTCCTGTTTAGCATGTGTGTTGGATACACGAATGAAAATTTTCTCTGATGCTTTATTAGGAGGTTTCCAAAGTCCATTAAACAATGGACCAGCCTGGTCTTCTGTTATTCCCAGATATCAAGTTTCCTTGACAGATCCATACATAAATGAATTCTTGAATGCCTATATACAGTTCTATCGTTTTGATGTTGCTCCTCAGTCCCAAATAGCTCAGTTGCATGCCTCTATTTGCTTACGATTTGTTTCTACTTCAATGCCTCCTTTAAATCCGAAACTGAAAGATAAGAAGGAGTGATTGTTGGCCCTGGTAATACTGCTCCTTTACAAATTGGTTTTGCAGAA
Source organism: Pinus albicaulis (assembly GCA_034641835.2). NCBI lineage: Eukaryota > Viridiplantae > Streptophyta > Pinopsida > Pinales > Pinaceae > Pinus > Pinus albicaulis. The sequence goes on along the minus strand of CM076576.1, from coordinate 906,372,893 downwards.
TGCACTCTACCTGAAGAGTGGAATAGTAGTTACACTCCGCTCTCGCAGAAATATCCTCAACTGCAAACAGCTAAGGAACCTCAGCAGTGATTTATCATCCAACATCCTGATGGGTCCTTGGGACTCAGGTTCACTACTCCATCCCTATCGAGATCCATGTCTTCTCTCACCAGTTCTTCATTTTTGGGGGGTAGGGATCTCCAAAATAAATCTGTTATTCCACAATCCCCACAGACAGTCGTAACTTTTCCTAGAAGCTTGTCTGCCAGACATCCTGCTCCAAGAAATCTCCACAAAAAATCTGCATCACATAAAACTGATGACTGTCAGTTTTGTATTCCATCCTCAACCTCTACTTTTCAGACAGAACCTCCCACAGATTCTCCTAAACAAGAGATATTCATTCCAGAAATAAAAAGTCTGTCATTACCAAGAGCAGGAAATAGTTGCAAAGATCAATGAAAGACATCTAGAACCTGGCAATGCCAGAAGAACTTTTAAGAATGGAACTGTGAAAGCTGATATGCAGTGGTTACATATCAAAAATGTGGCAGATTCAGAACAGAATGATTCAGAAAAGATGCATAACTATACAAATTACCAAATAGTTTGTATGTTGCAAAACATAGATGATATTGCCAAGGATGTCCTTGAAATCTAAGAGCATATTAAAAAGATGCACACCGGTTATAATGAAGTTTTGGGGATTCAAAATGACCATACCCAAAAATTGAATGATATTCAATCTAATATGGGTATTATCTCTAAATCCTTGGATCATCTTAGAAATGCACTTCCTACTCCTGCTCCTCCTCCTCATTACAGAGAAGTAGACGTCTCCAGTTCTGATGAACAAAAGCACATTCTTTTTAAGGGGGTAGAGAATATGGATAAACTTAGACTTGAGAAAATCCAGAAAGGAATAAGTCTAGCTAAAGAAAAGACAGAATTGATGAAAAATAGACTAGCTGACTTTCCTTCTGCAGAAAGCCTCAGATTACCTAAGAACTATGTCAATCTTAGTTCTTTGATAAGACAAAATGGCCAATCATCTGCTCCTACAATTTTGGCCATGTCAAGAGTAACTTCTACTCAAAGAACCCCTGGTGAGCAAGCACAAGGTGAACCAAGTTCAAAAAGAGATAGAAGTGAATCCTTTTATTTTCCACATAAAGGAAAGAAAGATTCCAGTGGGACTACTGCTCATGAAGCATCTGCTACAAGCCCTTTTGGTAAATATACTGAGAATATTCAGTCAACACCTGTAAGACTAGACAATCCTTCTTCAAAAGGATATGGGAATTCATTATTTATGAACATTGATTGTCTAGATTACAATGAAGTTATTGATGTTTTCCATAATGTCCATGCTTGGGCATTACAAAGAAAAGCTGAAACAAAGGCATATTGGTCAGATATAGTAACTCAAATAATCTGGTCTTTTACTGGTATACTAAAACAATGGTGGGAAAAGTTGGCAGAAAATGAGAAAGATCAAATAGTTGAAAATGAAGATGATCCTTTAAAGGCTCTATTTGATGCTTTAAAACACGAGTTTGTTGGGATGGTTCCTGAAGATTCATCCCATCATGCACAATTATTCTTCTCTCAGAAATTATGTAATATCGATTATTTTCATGAATACTTTTCTGTAATGCAGAAGTTATTATATCAGGAAAATGATCCCCACAATGTTGCATATTTAAGATATTACATACAATCTATGCGAGGAAAAATTCCTGATCTGATTAACCAGCATATAGAGACCCACAAAGTAAATTTGGAAGGCCAGTCTTTTGCAGCTATTCAGCAGTTAATAGTGAAAATTTTGCAGAAAGAATGTGCATAAATCAAAGCTAAGAAGAATTTTAAGAAACAAATGCACTTTAGTACAAAATTCTGCAATAATTTCAAGGAAACCTATGATTTTGGGTGTCATAGGAAAAGTAATAAAACAGTTTCAAAAAATTCTTGTTCTTGCAAGCCTGATAAATATGTACCAAGGAGAAAGAAAAATTATCCTTCAAAAAGATCATTCAAAGGAAGAAGGATAGTATTTAGGAAAAGGACAAAACCTTCTAAAAAATTTGTTTGTTTTATTTGTGGTAAAGAAGGTCATTATGCCAATGCTTGCAGAGAAAATAAAGACAAAAAGAAAATGAAAATTGTAAATATCTTCTCAACAGTCCATAATCCCCAAGATTGGGATCTTATCTCCCATTCAGGCGGAGAATATTTTGAAGTCTCTATTTCTTCCTCAGATTCTGAAGATAATGAAATTCCTGAAATAGGAAAGTTAGTATTGGACTCTGAGTCTTCTGACTCAGATGAAACTTTCATTCCTGACATTAAAACGTTTCACTCTTCTGAAGATTGCAGCAGTCAAAACTGAATTGGCACAGCTTGACCCAGTCCAGTTTACAGCAAGAAGAAGATTGACAGAAAATCTAGAGAAGTTAGAAAGTCAGATACCATCCAAGAAGAAAAAGAAAGAAAGATTTTCATATGATGATTTCATACAACAAGAGTTCGATTCAAAGTTCAAACCTTTGTAGATCACATAATCTACAGGTATGAATCAAATTGATACTCTTAAGAAACAGATCACAGATTTAGAATCTTCTATTCATCATACTAGATCAGAAATGATCCAATTATCATCCAGACTCCAATTACTTATCTCTGATTATGATGAATGCAATTCTAAATTGACAAGGATGCTGATGAAAAATGTTCCAGAAGAAAGTACTCCAAAGGCAAATGTAGAATTGATCAATGGCATGGGAGTAGGAGACAGAGTTGTAATTCCCATAAAGATCAAGGTTCCTAGTATAAAATCTTACACTTTGGATGCACAGATTGATTCTGGAGCCATGAGTAGTTGCTGCAAGTTTGGGGCTCTTCTGTATTACTATTGGCAGCCTACTAAACTTTAGTTCAGGGCTATCACTAAAGATATGATGGAAATTAATCACATAGCTCCTGATTTTCCTATTTATTTAAATGATGTACAGGTTTTTTTTACTTTGTATAGTTTTGATACAGGCACTGATGTCTTATTGGGACAAGATTTCTTGAAGAAATATTTTCCAGTTACTTTTGGCACAGAATCTGTCACTTTCACTACAAAAGCTGGTTTGGCTACAGTTCCTGCTTCAAATGATTATAAATTGAATGTTCAGCCTGAAGAAGAAGATCTGGTTCAGCACAGTTTGCAAGACTTATCAAAGATCAACAAGATTGTCAAAAATTCTGAGTTGCATGGTCCAAAAACATTGCAGTATATTTCTGACAAACTCTGAAAAGATTGTACTGCTAATAGACCAGATGCCTTTTGGACAAGAGAAAAATATTTTGTTGCACTCCCATATAAAGAAGGATACATTTCAAAGCCACATAAGGCTAGTGCTAATCACATGAGTCCAAAAGAACAGGAATTGTGTAAAGAAGAAATTGGTCAGCTCCTCCAGCAAAAGCTTATTGAACCTTGCAAAAGCCCTTGGGCTTGTCCTGCCTTCTATGTCAATAAGCACAGTGAGCAGAAAAGAGGAAAGAGAAGGCTTGTGATCAATAATAAAGCCTTAAATGAAGCTCTTTTTCCGATCAGGTATCCTCTGCCTAATAAAGAATTGTTGCTTGCTAAAATCGCCAATGCTAATGTTTTTAGCAAATTTGATCTCAAAAGTGGTTTCTGGCATATTGGCATTATTCCTGCTGACAGATATAAAAATGCATTTACAGTCCCCCATGGTTAGTATCAATGGATTGTCATGCCATTTGGGTTGAAGAATGCTCCCTCTGAGTTTCAGAAAAGAATGGAAGACATTTTTGGAGGGGTAGATTATATCATAGTTTATATAGATGATTTGCTTGTCTTCAGCAAAGATGTAAATAGTCACAAAATGCATCTAGAACAGTTTTATCAGCTTGTTTATAAGCATGGACTAGTCCTCTCAGACTCAGAAGAAAAATTCCAGATTGGTAAAGTCAAGATAGATTATTTGGGATTGCACATAGAACAAGGACATGTGGAACTTCAGCCTCATATACTAACTCATCTGTTAAAGTTCCCTGCTTTTATTCCTGATATAAATATTCATCAAAGGTTTCTTGGATGCTTGAATTACATAAGGAACTTTTATGAAAACCAGTCTGAAGATACAAAATTCCTTCTAAACATATTGAATAAGAAAGCCACCAGCTGGACAGATGAAATGAAAAAAGCAGTCAGAAGTATTAAGAGTAAGATTAGTAAGCTACCAAAGCTTAAACTTCCAGATACTAATCTTCCTTTTATTCTTGAAACAAATGCTTCTGATCACACTTGGGCTGCAATATTGTTGCAGAAGCATGGAAGAAAAGAACTTGTGTGTGCCTACTCTTCAGGTACTTTTGATGACACAGAAAAGAAGTATCCCTCTTCTCATAAGGAGATACTTGCAGTAAAAAGAGGCATCAAAAGGTTTCATCTATTCTTGAAAAGTGTCAGGTTTATTGTCAGGACAGATTTGAAGCATATGAAAAGTATCTTGGCAAATAAAAGGTTATTAGAGCAAGGAAATACCAGAATTCTGCGGTGGGCACTATGGCTTGAGGGGTTTGATTTTGATATAGTCTACAAGTCAGGTGCAGAGAATTATCTGGCTGACATGCTTACAAGGGAAGGAGCTCAAGAGTACAAAGAGATAAAAATGTTCAGACCACTTCATCAGGATGAAGCTTCAACTTCAAGATCTGTAAAGTCTAGTCGAGTCAGGTCAATAACAGTCTGTAGCAATTGCCATTATGAGTTTTGTTTAGAGTGTCTTGCAAAACAATTATTAGTCTTACCATTGTGTCTTAGGCAAATCATACTACAAAAATGGTTTGATTCTGAAGAGTCTAGATGGTCATACACTAGAGAGTTAACTTATAGGATTAGACCATGGCGTGTATATTATGCATTATCTAGGGAGCCAGATCCTGTTTATTTTGGGTGTATTCAGAATACTGACTGGACATGGGAAGATTATTTCTCTATCCATCAGAGGGCTAGGATACATGGTTCAGTTAAAGTCATATTTTATGTTGTTGCAATAGATCCTGGTAATAATTGGTGGAGTCCCTGGTTTAGAATGTTCATGTTTAAATATATGCCTAGAGCTCGTCATATTTTTGATAGGAGTTTTTCTGAGTTTGTCAATATCCTTCATTGGAAAATGCATGTAGCCATTCAAAATGACTATGTTGTCGAGTTTAACTTTGTCCACCTGAAGACAACAGTGATAGCAAATGAAGAAGACGAGTCCTTTAAATTGGCTATAAGCTTTAGAGGATTGATATCAGTGGATGAATCAGAGAGACCTCCACATCTGTATACTTTTCCTTTCTACTGTTGCTTCAGAGAAGATGCTCCGATATGGTTGGATGAGTCAGTTCCATATGAAGCACTTGCTCCTGATATAGATGCTTTGATGCAACCAAATGAAAATGAGAGGAATAATGATCATGAAAATGATTATGATGACAGAGCTAATAGTGATTGATTGTATGGATCACTCATATGAAATCCTTGCATATCTTGCTTTAATTTGTACATATTCTTCTTTAGGTTTTCGTGGGATTTAGACATATTAAAATCTCCACTGTGTATTTATTTTGTAAAAGAGCCGATGTCCTAGATTCCGGCCATCATTGTACTAATTAGATTGTGTCTGATTCAGTCCTCATATGGCCTAGCCTCCAAGGGACAAGATAACAAGTGGTTGTCCCCACTTGCCCGAATCTTTAGAACTGTTCATTACTTTTAAAGTACTTAGTCCTTTCGTGATGGACATCTTGCATGATGGTCTAGCCGAAAGTTTGTCTTTGGATTCCAAGTTCCCGGTAAAAGTTTTAACCGGATGACCTGCTAGGATATTATAAATACTTGCATTGTAAGTTCATGGAGCATTCGGAAAAATTTGGAGTCTTAGGGTGTTTTGAGTTTGAGCCTAGTTTCCCTGCTCTGCATCTGCGAGAAGTTTCTCGATCTGCTTGCATCACGGAAATTTGACTCTAAAGTCTGTAATACATTGTCTGTGAAGCTATATAATTTGAGCTATGAACATTTCAATCTGAGCATTGTCTTATATTCTGAGTATTGTGGAGCATCTGTTATAAAAATGTTTTTTTTTTTTTTTATCAATGTAGGTCTCAACGCGTTTTTTTTTTTTTATGTATCTTCAATTTTAATCAATGTAGGTCTTCTCAAAAGTATGCATAATGGGTACTCGTTGGATGTGGAATTTAATTCTGCATCCAATGAATGTCTACACTTGAAATTTCAGTAAACCTACCAGGAGATAAGCCAAAAAAAACAATTAAAAAAAAAAGTTTTTCTTCTTTTCCCTCCAAAATATTTACATGTACCTCTATTTAAATTTAAAGGATTTTGATTGGTTTACATATTATGACATGGAAATTATGTGAAAATTTCATGGGCACTTTTAAGCTAAAATTTCCTCTAATGGTAGTCAAAGAGGAAATTCCTTGAGGATGTGTTATTCCAAGATAGGAATTGTCCTAGAAGGACGTACCTTATGAACATTCGGATGGGGTATGTGCCTTGAGAGACAATGATGAAAGGTGTCTATTTAATCATTGTCTCGCCAACATTGAGCTCTGATCTTGTGGAGAGATAGAGTTGTTAGTCAAGACCTTGCTATGTGACAATGTTGGTTGATATGATGAGATGCAATGAGATAAGCTAAAATAATAACTTATGAGATGGCTTACCAATCTGACCCTTCTTACGAGAATTCTTCAATATGAGAATGTCCAAGTACCTTGTATGAATTATGAATACCTTTCTAGTTAAGAGGGAGTGTTGAAATACGTAATTAGGTTCGGTCTTCATAAATATGAAATGTACTCTTGATTCTTGTATATTGTAAAAAGAAAGAAAATTATTATTATTTATTTTTATAGCATGGGTTTCATGCTCAAGAATAATTTATTTGTAGGTCAAGCACCCATTGAGTGCTTCTAGGGTTTGTCATAGAGTCAAGAAGTTAATAGAGTCATTGTCATATATAAAATACCCCATTGGGCATCTTGTAACAAATTAAAAGAATTTCTTTGAGTCAAAATTGTGTCAAAAGACCCTCCAAGATCAAGTCGGCCTACAAGAGATCAAGTCTGCCTCGTGAATGCAATTTGAAACCCTGGGAAGCCTATATATAAGAGGCATTCAACCTCATTTGAAGCACACACCAAGACATTCGTTCAAGCAAGAGAAGCAGTTCGTTCTTAAGGAGAAAGAAGTCTAAAAGGGCAAGCGAAGTTCAAAGAGGAATATGGAATCAAAGTTTTTGGGTTTTTCTCTCTCTCTCTAAAGTACAACAAAGTTGTGAAGCTGTAGCTATGAAATTGCATCAAAGTCAAAGTTGTGAAACAACATCAAGGTCGAAGCTAGGAAGCTACATCAAGGTCAAAGTTGTGAAGTTGCATCAAGGTCGAAGCTCGGAAGCTGCATCAAGGTCGAAGTTGTGAAAGTACATCAGGGTAGAAGCTGTGAAGCTTCATCAAGGTTGAAGTTATTAAAGCTGCTAGGTCAAGGTTGTGAAACAACATCAAGGTCGAAATTGTGAAGTTGCATCAAGGTCGAAGCTAGGAAGCTGCATCAAGGTCGAAGTTGTGAAGTTGCATCAAGGTCGAAGCTCGGAAGGTGCAACAAGGTCGAAGCTGTGAAGCTGCATCAAGGTCGAAGCTATGAAGTTACATCAAGGTCGAAGTTATTAAAGCTGCTAGGTCAAAGTTACAGGAATTGTTGTTGAGGTAATTGCTGAAAGGTCAAAGTTTGATGCTACAAGCTATGTAAGGAATGATCATCAAAAAGGAAGGTTGACTTGATCTTGGAGGAGTCCCTGTCTTGGGTCTTAGGTCTTGGAATTTGTCATTTGAATATTTATAAGAAGAGAATAATTCTTGTGGGTTTTCCTCTCAACAGGAGAGGTTTTGGCCCTAGCTTGCAGCTTATATCTTGTGTCCTCTTGTCTCATTGACCTTCATTGTTTGGTAGTTGTTTGATGATAAAGATCAATATAATAAACAAGCAAAGAAGAATTGATTGTGGGGAAAACTCCACAGTTAAGCGCGCTTGAGCCAAATGCAATCTAAAATGGGTGACCTCCCAGGAAGTCCTAGTTACCGGGTGCAAGCCCCGGAAGTGATGATTGACACTACTGATGCAATGAGTGCTAAGTGGACTATTCAAAAATCATGAGAAATTAGTCAGTTACGACTACCTCTCATGGAAATGGTCACAGATGAATGACTTAACGCAGTTGAATCCCAAAAAATGATATCTAAAGTAATGAAGAAATTAACTACAAGTGCGTCGAGTTAAGTAAAAGAACATCACAAGCAGTTATCAAAGTAAGAGAAATCACTCTAATCTAGCTGCCCTTGATTTCTCAACATCATGTGAATGGGCTTTGGAAATCACATTGTACATTGTCATTGACCTCATCATTCTAGTGATTTCCACCATACCGGGACTCCTCGCATCAGTGAAAGCCTGTAAAGAAGAAGAAGTTAACTACAAGTGCATCGAGTTAAGTAAAAGAACATCACAAGCAGTTTTCAAAGTAAGAGAAATCACTCTAATCTAGTTGCCCTTGATTTCTCAACATCATGTGAATGGGCTTTGGAAATCACACTATACATTGTCATTGACCTCATCGTTCTAGTGATTTCCACCATACCGAGACTCCTCGCATCACTGAAAGCCTGTAAAAAGCACAGGACATCGATTGACGTGACAGTGGGTCCTTGTCCCATTGTTGCCACTTGGTTTAGTAGTAGTCCCTTTGGAACCCCTCCCAGGACTCTTGCTAAATTGAGTGGTAACAGGCCTTACACAATCACAAAAGCTATGGGTGAAAATGCTTTTGAAATGAGTATTCCCCCTTTCCTTGGCTTGCACCCAATATTTAATGTGGAGTCAATCTGACTATATTTTCCACCTTGGAGGCAATCCAACAATTGGCCCCCACAGAACTCAATCATGACTGCATTGAATAAGCTACAGTGGTTTGAATCATGGACACCAAGATGAAGGAAACACGTCGGCGTAACATACAACTCTACCAAGTTGTCAAAGCAAGGAAGCTTCCTCACCAAGGCAAGCTCTCTAGTAGCCAAACAACAGAAGTTTCCCCATCTGATGAGGGAACTTGATGCAATGGAGACCATTACTTCCTAAGGATGAGGACTAATCCAGGTGGTTATTGATGGCCACCCACCTCTTCTACTAACTCAAAAGTACTTTATCTTCTTGGCAATTGTTTGATGTTTTTTCAAGTCCCAAACTTCCAGGGTCATTATGAAGCCCTAAACAATGTTTTTTGGCCATTTGAGGGGTGAGGGTTTGCCATGGCATACCCTGGCCCAGCCAAAAGTTGTAATTCTCAAATATTTTTTTCCAACAAGCTATTGTGCACGCCAAATGAAAATTATATGAAAAACTTGTGCCCCCAAGAAGTTCACATAGCAACTAACCACCTTGGGGCCCGCAAATATTTTGGCATTTCATCTTCTAGATTTAGTGTTTTTGACCTCAAGGGTTCTTTGTTTATGTTAAAAGGCCATTCTTCCAACCTCTTCTAATAGTTTTTTTGTGAATGTGTAGCCGCCATTTCTCTCTCTTCAAAGATAGCTACCACCATTCTAGCCATTTTGTATCCTATAGTATTCTGCTATTTTATTTATTAATAGAAGTTGGGTTTTCACTATATTACTGTGTCCTCTGCTATATTTTTCATCTGTGTTTCATTTCTTTCCTGCCTTTTATTTCCTTCCTTGTACAAATTAGATCAAGCTAAGACACAACCATTTTCTAAAAAGAAGACCTGATACAGATCCCATTGTGTTGGCTAATATTGATCCAACTTCAAAATTGGTAGATGTGTCTCACCCAACAGAGTTTGATCTTGATTTTGATATTGATGACTTGGAGTTAGGGAGGTATTTGTTTGGTCCATGCTTGGTGCTTCACTTGGTTTGGATTTAGATCCACCAGGAGGAGCCAAAGCAAGTGAAGCACCAAGCATGGAACATGCAAGCACTAGTGCAATTTAGCCAACACGTGATTCTGCAAATACTACTTTTACTGCAGTTGCAAATGCCCATGAGGACTCTAAGGAATCTGAGCTAGAAGATCATTTTGTAGCTCTTGTTGATGATCCCATTTCTAACAATGGTGATGAGTTCGATGATTGACGTGTTGATTAATCATTTGTACTATGTAGTGGGTCAGTAGCTTGTAGCATGCCTTTGGACTCTAGAGGCCATTTAGAGCCTCATTGATTATTTATTTTTCTGTTCATATGCATTGCACTTGATGCCATTTTGATATAATCACCCTTGCATGGTATCTACATGAGCAGACTTTGCATATTTTGTTGCTAATGGTATGGAATTTTTGAAATAATTTTTTCATTAATGTTTAATTATTTTATGTATTTTTTTAGTGAACTGAGTCAGTGAAATACCATCAGTCCCAGTTAATCTGAGTCTAAGTCCAAATCTTAGTTGACCCTTTATTGATTGTGACTTTGAATTCAAGTTGCCCCTCGATTTTTTCTGAGTTTGAAAACCATAATTCGTTGACATGTTGGCTGCAACATTGCTCTCACCTTCAATTTGACACTAGTCATCACATCCCACAATCGAAGAGGATTTGTCAACTGTGTCAGGAACACCTCATCTTCAAATGTCCCATTTACTGTGAGGTCAAAGAGAGGAGCCACTACCTTTATTGGGATTCGAGGGGTTCCCTCTCTATTTTCTAATGATATCCAAACAAGAGGCCTAGCTTATTTTATGAAGAGGATGTTAGGACACAAGTCTTCACTCCTATAGGGGCCTCCTAGATAGACTTCAGAAGGCAGATCACTTAGTTTTTCCCTTGTGCCTAATCTGCTAGTGGTAGTGAGCAGCAAGTCCAGGGAACCAAGATACTTCACAAAGTAGATCGCTGAGACTACAAACCTCATCTCAATTTTTTCCTAGCACACTCACATACGCAAGGCCTTTGAGGAGTTTCAATTCCAGATCTCAGCTCATCTCTTAATAAAACGCCCTGCAGTATTGAAAATGCACTATTATAGCAATAAAAACCTTATGGAAGCTCAATCTTCTTTTGTTAACTTGTTTGAATGTTAAACATATGCAACCCTCACTGATTCACGGAGATCCGAAAGCCATGCCACTTGCGGCCAATCTAATTTCAACTCCCTGATACATGCCTATAATTTTCAAAGGAAAAAGAATCTACCCTGTAAACTAATTATTTGTAATTAAGGGTATGACCAGCGAAAAGGCACCACTTCAACAATTTTACTAAAGCGCTTTAACAAACATGCATGATACCACAAAGCGCTGCACAACGGGGAGTGAATTTATTTTGGGGGCGCCCTGTTTGAGGTGTAACTATTAAATCAATGTCATTCAGGACTTGCATATGGCCTCATCTCTTTGAAATTCGCGCCATTAAGAGTGGGGAAGACCCTGGCTAGAATGGAACTCCGGTCAACATGTCCAGAGAACCAAAGTCCTGTTAGTAACAATGGGTTCATTCAGGACTTGCACATGGCCTCATTTGCTTAAAATTACTGCCACTGAAATTAGTGCCATTAAGAGTGGGGAAGACCATGTCTAGAATGCTAGAATGACACTCTGGTCAACATGTCCAGAGAACCAAAGCCCTGTTAGTAACAAGGGTCTCATTGGGTCTCATTTAGCTTATGGGTATCTGATTTAGCAGCAAGCAGCAAGGGGATTGGGTTTGTATTAAGATGAAAAACCAGGTTCAAAACCCCCTAGTGGATATTGTTGAAGCCAGGTGCAAGTCCTGAGAAACTTTGACAGCATTGCCCTTATAGCGTTAGCAGATAAACCAGAAGGATTCTATAAGAAATATTTTCAAAAACAACTAATGAGTTACTGACGGAGGATTTCCAGGTTTTCTGGGATCCCTTCCCATATTGGAAGGCTTGGGCATGTTAGGGTGGTTCAGATAAATTTGGCTCTGTCAATTTACCTGCGGTTTTCGAGCTCTAGGTTGATGAAAACCCATGGTTTTGTCCATGGTATTTATTTCTAATGTAGCCATTGTTTTTACCTATGTAATGTAGGCTATCTAAAAGTGAAAAGACTCCAGATAAATTTGTCCTTCCCGCCAGTGGGATCCAAACACTTCTCTGGGTATAATTAAACCAAAACGAAATAACATGTATTGGCTCACGGTTGCCAAGCACTACGTCGCAAGTTCAATCCTAGTAATGTAGTCATTATATGCACAGACAAGAATATGGGATCGAGTGTGAGCAAAATACCTGCATTGGTACCAGTCATTACCAGAGCAGGGCCCCCATGCATCTCTGTAGTATTGCTCGTCAATGCGAAAAGGTCCAATCCCCGCACCGCCCTGCCCGTCCCTTCGAGTCAGATTATTCGACTCCACTGCGCGGATTGCATCCAAAAGAGGACGGAGTTGCTGCCGAATTTTGGGCATTTTGCCATGAACTTCTCCTGTAACGCGATGTTTGACATTTTGTGAAGTTGTGTTGTGAGTTTCCGCCTTCCTGGTCGCTTTTGCCAGAGAAGTACAAGAGCCGAAGGCGGCCTTTGTTAGGCTCTGTAAGTGGGAAGCCATTTTCATTCCATTTCCATGAATAGTATCATCAGTCTTTTGTATACAGGCGCGGCTTGGGATTGGTGAGTACATTGTTGTCGCAAATATCGTTTTGTTCACCGGACTTCTCAATCAGGAAAGAGTCCAACGGCTGTTTCCATGTCCAACGTCTAATTTGAAAGTGAAAAGGAAGAGAGCTTTTTAACAGTACACAGAAAATGCAAAGTACATGCCTTGTGGCCTGCCCATGGGCTGTAGGACGATAATGTGTTCAAATCTCGTTGTCATAGAGTTTCGAGCACCAGTTGGGAATTGGGCTGAAGAACGACAATGAGTTCAAATCTCGGGGTACAGAGTTCGACATGAGTTGGGAGTTGGTCTCGAGGACAATACTGTTGATTTCTGACATTGTCTTAAGGACCATAATTAAGACAATACTAGAGTTTCTAGCAGCGACAACATGTTGATAGGTATTTTTTTATTTTTTTATTCTTGGTAATGTGTCTAATTATGTATTCAATATGATTTGAGAAGTGTCATTGCGAAATTCGATTTACTTATGATAGCTAATTACTTTTCTCTAGTGGCATATGTATATAATATGGTTTAATACATTGTTGTTATTGAACTACTTTCATTGGCAACTTATCATGGTATACATTCGTGAGTGGTTCATCTAGTCTCCTATGGTATACATTCGTTAGTGGTTGATCTAGACTCCTAGATGGTGGTGCTTGAGCTTAATAATGTTTATCATGTGAGGGATCTTTCGTTATTTTGATGATTTTTTTAGAGTGGATTACTTGAATGTTTATTTAGTTTTATCACATATGTTCATATTTCATTATCAAGAAATGATGTTGTTGATTTTCTAGAAAACTATGTTATAGATTAGTATATTTTTCATTCATCGCATTAAAAATCATTATAAATATGACATTAATCAAATAAATATATGGTCAAATAACATCGAAATCTTCATGTTCAAAATATTATAAAATGTGGACAAATGTCTTACAAAATTAGGGCTTGTTACTTGGTGATATCATAATATGATCAATACATCATAAAAAATATATGAGGACTCTACCTAGGATGAGTTTCATGGTAGTAGACGATGGAATTTGCCACTTATCTAAACAGTTGCACCCATTCACGTGGTATTCCCACCACGTATTTTTGTACTGCCTCTAGCAGATCCTCGACTAGTGCCATATGAATCTGACAAGTTAACCCATCGATATTCCTTTGCACTAAATGGAGAACTCTCTTTGCTTCTATTATTTCTCCTTCAATGCCCCTACCCTCACACATATGTCTTGGTAGCCCTTGAGGCCTAACTATACCAATATTTGTAAAAAACCATATCTTGTTAGTACTTTCATTCCATGAAAAACTATTTGATTTCTTTATTCAAATATATATATATACCCATGAGATATTCCCACCTTGCCATCCACGGCTCCCTCAGATTTGTGACATGTGATATAACAAAGGGTTGTGTTGTGGGAACTCACTCGATGAAGGAAGAGCACAATATATTCTTGTAGTCAAAATTATTCATTTGGCCCTGTCTACATGCCATCGACTAAATTCCCCCATTGGTTACATGTGAAATGCACCAATCATACATTGTTGGACATAGGCATTCCACCACTAAATACATATGTGGTCGGGAATCTTGATGAAGTGAAGCGGATCTCGACATTTGTGCAATCGTGAATAGTAATATATTATTTCCAAGTTATCAATGCTTCCACTGGGAATCTTGGATCCCATTTTTTGTGTTCCACGAGTGTAGTAAATTGATATACAATCATCAATGTTGAGTTGTCTCCTAGCTTTTCCTTTGACGTTAACTGCCTCGCCTATTTTGGATAAACGAGTGATAAAATATATATCCTCAATCTTGATCTATAAAGGCATTGAATCAATCATAAAACAAACTTGTTTAGGGTCCCAATAATTGATCAAAGTATTTAACAGTTATTTTTGTGCTAACATACATATTCAACATCAGAAAAAGGAAAAACAAAAAACAAAAAAAACAAAAACAAAAAAATAAATAAAAACAAACAAACTTAAAAACTTTAGCAAGTCGCAATTCTTCAATTCATTCATGGCTTCTTGATCGACTAGCAATAAGTTATCCACTTCCTCATGCTTCCTTTCTCTCCGAATTATGGCCATCCTACAAGAATTCATCAATTTGGAATCATTAATATATTGTTTTTAAGTTTGGGTGTGCACATATATTTTTTCCTTTGGACAGTCATATAGGGATAGTTATACATGACCTAATAGAAGAAAATCCATGCATGCACAGTTCTAATTTTAAGGTCAATTTTGGATGGTCAAATCCCAAGGAAAATCTTTAAAAAAATGGAATCAAATGAAAGAATTTTGAGTGAAGAACTATATGCAAATCTATTCAGTTAGATATAACTCCTAAAATTAGATCCTAAAGTTTTGAGTAAAAAATGGGCTTCAAGTCACTAGTTTGGGTAAAAACCCAAATGGTAGGTTAAAAATTTAAATTTGGCATATTTATATTAATTTTTAACCCACTTTACTACAATTTTAACAATGTTCAACTTATATATTCGTATTTGACCTATCTGTTTAGTGCCTTGACAATACCTTTTTAGATGGTTGAAAAAATTTTGTCATGTTTCCACCACTACGACACAATAATTGATCGATTGTGGCAGGTATTGTTTTTGATATTAGCATATAGGGTAAGAATTTTTAAGTTGCATTTTTCATTTTGACCTCTTTCACAATACCTAGCCATAGGATTGAACCCACTATGCTGAAACAATGAACCTATCACTCGTAGCTTATATGTCGTAACTAGTGGCAGAGCCTTCCTCAGATGGGCTTCTTAGTTAGCACTTCAGACATTTATTGCCCATGATGCATTCATTTTATAGGCTCGAGAGTCCTCTTTGTTCCTGTCATGACTATGCATTGAAGTCGCATTCTTCTTATTCACTCTTATTTTGACCTATACCTTTAGAGGCTCCCATATGGTGAGTTGTATTATTGCATTGCATATTGATCGCTTGCACTTTTGGCCTTATGTTGGTTCCAAGTTGCTCGCATATAAGCCACTTTTGCTAATGATTCTTCTAAAATTTCAAGCCTTACATCTATTACCCTTGCAACTCGACACCCTTATCCCTAGAGGGAACATCCTCTGAGTGTCCTTATCCTATACACTTTCCCCTGCATTGAGCATAGGAATATTCAAAGCATTGGAACTAGCTTTCTTTCCCGCGACACTCATTCCCTCCACTATAATATAAGAATTATTTTATTATTTTTTTAGATACAAAGGAAGCACTCGCGAGGAAGCAAGAAGCTCCAATTTGTATGCCATAGTACCAGCCTTTTGCAACACCTCGTAAGGACCATAGTACTTTGGCGATAATTTATTATCCTTCTTAGCTTGCTTGAGGGACATTTGTTTTTATGGTTGTAGCTGTAAAAATACCCAGTCTCTTACATCAAAACTTCTCTTGCTGTGATGTTGATCTACATGTTGTTTCATTCGATTTTGTGCCAAATTTAGGTTATCTTTTAAGAGTTGGAGAACTTCTTGTTGATGCTCGATGTGATCTTCCACTACTTGAACCTTAGAATTTTCTCTCAAATGTGATGTGATGGACGGTGGATGATATCCATAAATAGCCATAAATGGGGTCATTTTTACTGCAGTATGAAAGGAAGTGTTATACCACCATTCAGCCAGAGGTAACCACTTGACCCATTGTGTTTGTTTATCATATACAAAACAATGAAGATATCCTTCCAAACATTTATTCACTATCTCAGTTTGACCATCAGATTGAGGATGATAAGATGAGTTATGAACTAGTTGAGTACCCAAACAAGAAAATAATTTCGTCCAAAAATTTCCAGTAAAAATGGGATCTTTGTCGCTTACAATAATCTTTGGGTTTCCATGTAGCTTTTGAATTGTTTCCATAAATGCAGTGCCAACTGTAATTGCCTTAAATGGATGAGATAATGCACAAAAGTGTGCATACTTGGTAAGTCTATCAGCTACCACCATGATGACACTCTTTCCTTTGGACTTATATAAACCTGTGATAAAATCCATTGAAATATCCTCCCAACATTAACTTGGAATGGATAAAGGTTGTAGAAGACCCGAGGTCTTGATTGTCTCAACTTTATTTTGCTGGCAAACCAAGCATTCCACCACAAACTTTTGAATATCAGATTTAAGGCCATCCCAGAACAATTCTTTCTTCACCCTCTGGTAAGTTTTTAAAAATCTTGAGTGTTCTCCTAAAGGAGAAGTGTGTAATTCCAAAAGAATCTTTTGTTTTAGTTGGGAATTCTTACAAAGATATAAGCGATCTTTGTACCATAAGGAACCATTTTTCCAACTAAATGTATCAGACGTACTAGGATCTTGTTGTAACTTTTTAATGTGTGTCCACACTTCTTCTTCCTTATTCCATTCATCCCTTGCTTCAGTTATCCAATCTGGTTGGATAATAGAAATCAGGCACAACAATTCTTCCACCTCTTCATCATTTATTGAGAGTGCATTTGCAACAACATTTAGCTTCCCATTTTTGTAGATAATTTCTAAGTCATAACCCAACATCTTTGTGACCCATTTTTGTTGCTCTTTTGAAGATAATCTTTGTTCCAAAAAGTGTTTAAGACTATCACGATAAGTTTTTACCTTGAAGTGTCTTCCCATTAGGTAAGGTCACCATTTATTTAGTGCATGTAGTATTGTCAACATGTCCTTCTCATAAATATATTTTTGTAAATACTTTCCTTTGATTGGATGACTTTAAAAGGCAATGGGTCTTCCTTCTTGCATTATTCAACATCAATTCCATTTCCTGAGGCATCACGTTCCACAATAAAGGTTTTTGTCAAGTCTGGCATAGCTAAGACCGATGTTAAGCACATTGCCTCTTTAAGATGTTCAAAGGCCTTAGTTGATTCAGAAGACCATGAAAATGCATCTTTCTTCAATAATGTTGTTAGAGGTGTTGCTATTCTTCCATAATTCTTAACAAACTTGCGATAATACCCTGTTAACCCGAGAAATCCTCACAATTGCTTTATGGTTGTGGGGACTTTCCATTCCTTAATGGCTTTAATTTTGTTAGGGTCTACCTTAACACTCTCATGAGATACAACATGACCCAGATATTCCACCTCTTGCACTCCAAAGAAACATTTGGAAGCTTTTGCATATAATTGTTTCTCCTCCAATAGTTTCAGCACCTTGTCAACATGTTGAACATGATCCTTCCAAGACCTGTTGTAGATTAGTATATCGTCAAAAAATACTAGCACACATTTTCTAAGGAAGGGTTTGAAAATGGAATTCATCAACCCTTGAAATGTAGAAGGTGCATTGGTAAGGCCAAAAGGCATGACCAAAAATTCCTAATGACCCTCATGAGTTCGAAATGTTGTTTTCATAATATCTTCAGTCTTCATTCTAATTTGATGATATCTTGAACGAAGATCCAACTTGGTAAAATAAATTGCTCCATGTAATTCATCCAATAATTCATCAATCACAGGAATGGGAAATTTATCTTTAATAGTGAGCTTATTGAGCTCCCTATAATCTGGACACAGGTGCCATGATCCATCCTTCTTCTACACCAATACTACTGGAGCAGAGAAAGAACTTTGACTAGGTTGAATTATACCAGCCTTTAACATTTATGCAATCATGTGTTCAATTTCGCTCTTTTGGACATAAGGATATATGTAATGCCTGATGTTTGGAGGAACACTTCCTGGAATCAAATGAATAACATGATCATGATCATGAATAGGTGAGAGTCCTTTGGGAGTTTCAAACACCTTGTAATGATTGTCCAAGGCTTTTTGGAGATCTAGAGAAATATATGATTTTGATGTTGGAACTTCTAGTGAGCATAATTGTGCAATTACTCCTCGTTGTTCTTTCTTTAGAAGCTTTGTCATGACATTAGAGATTATTATTTTTCTCGACTTCCCTGCGATACCCTATAATTCAGCTTCCTTTCCTTCTGAAAAAAAAAATTCAAGAAAATTTATTGAAAACTAAAAGCTACCGTCCCCAAAGATTGTAACCATTGTACTCCTAGTACAACATCAGTACCTCCCATTGGAATGGAAAGCATTGGACTATTCATTACATATTCCCCCATGGTTAGCTTTATATTATGGCATTTTCTAGAGAAATTTATAGTTCCTCCATTTGCAACCATCACTTGACACTCTCGTGCTGGGTATAGGAAGCAATTCAATTCCTTGGCTACCTTACAATGAATAAAATTACGGGTGCTACCCGAATCAATCAACACTACTACCTTTTTCTTCTTGATATGTCCTTCTATCTTGAGAGTTTGAGGAGTGGTAATTCCTGTCAATGCATTACATGATATGGTTGGACTCATTTCTTCTTTCTCTAGGGTTTGTTCCTGCTGTATGTCCTCTTCTTTTGAAGTTTCTTGTTCATTTTCTTCCTCCTCTTCACAATCTATGTAAAATAATTTCTTCTTAGCACACTTATGACATTTAGTGTATTCGCTATCACAACTGTAGCAAAGCCCTTTTGCTCTTTTTTCTTCCAATTGTTGTGGTGTCAACCTTGTAGGTTGTGGAATTCCAGGAGTAGCAACACTTCCATCTTTGTAGATGTGAGTGGTAGGATTCCTTGTCGCCATAATTTTACATTCAATTTTTTCTTGCCAACCTGAATGCCTTCTCCAGTGAATCAAGTTCTCAGAGGTGAACCTCATGTTGGATGTCATCCTTTAAAATCCCTATGAAGTCAACAATCCTGTGTTCCTCTGGAATATCAGCTACCCTTATATTCAATTTTTGGAAGTGCTCAATGTGCTCCACCACTAAACCCTTTTGTTTGAGATTTATCATTTGGCTAAAGAAGGTGTTTATATTTGTATCCTCATAATGTGCTATCATTTCCTTCGTAAAAATTGACAAAGTGACAATTTTTTTACAGGAGCAAAGCCATCGATACCATACAAATGTATTTTTTTCTAAATATAAAGTTGTAAGGCGTACCTTTTGTGTGTTTTGCACATTATTGAGATCAAAATATTGCTCCATCTATAGTATCCATGTTACGGGATCCTTGCCTTCAAACTTCCTCACATCGATCTTGGAATATGGTGGGTATTCGAACCAACATTAGAATTCATGAAATCATGGTTAACATTTATTTTTTTCTCGTCATGTGTTTCCTCTACTATATTTTTGCCATTAGGAATCATGTCTTGTATCAACTTTGTCAAACCTTCCTTCAAACCTTCCATGTCTGCTTTTAGATCATTCTTCATGTCTTCCATGTTGTCTTTCATTTTTTCTTCCATGTCTTCCACACCATTCTTCAAACCATCTATCTTAGCTTCCACTCCCTTCTTCAAACCATCCATCTTTGCTTCCACGCCTTTCTTCAAAAATTTCATTTCATTTTTTGTTGCTCTTTATGAGAGCGAAATTTGGTGCACTTGCTCTTGTAATTTTGATATTTCATGTTGCACTTCTTCATCTTCATGAGTCATAGTAGAGTATTATGAGGGCTTAATCGGTGTTGAATTCTTTTTAGGGGGCATTTTATAACCCAGTACTGAGATCTATGCTTCACTATGCCCTTGGAATCACTTCAAACTGATTTTTCAAACAAGACTTATGCAATTTGAAAAAAATACACACCTTTTTCTTGCTTTTGAGGAGCTTGATATTGAAACTGAATTATCTTTGTGATTTCGGTTCTTCGATATTTGACATTCGGTCTTGTAGTAGGCCTCTGAATCTTCCTTCGAATGACACAGATCTGACCTGATTTGGATGCTTCAAGGCAAATTTATGCCCAATCTCCCACAATGACCTAATTATGGACTAGTTTAGTAAAGTGAACTTGTATGGTGTGCCATGTGGCACTGTTTCCTCCTTAAGCTCTGAAATTGATACACAGGAAACTACAGTCTGTGTACTTTCGGCCACATATTACAGAATTCCAATCTGATGCTTTGAGAGAGAGTTATGACGAGTTTCCCAAGGTCAGTTATTTTAGATGAAATTAGGGAGCCTGCAAAAACCCTAACTTCTTCAGATCATATCTCCAAAAATATTGCGAACCAATATCTGAAATTTTTACACGAAGTTCTTCAGGATTTCGGCTTCGCGTGATAAAATTTCAACTTCTGAACCTTCGCAGAAAAAAAAAGGTTATAGCAAAAATGCCATGATGACCTGTTTGGAGCAGAGAAACCCTAGAATCCAAAGCTCTCATACCAAATGTTAAGGAACCAGCTCTAAAAATAAAATAAAAGAGAGATCAAAGCCTTAGAAATAAGCCACTTCAAGGCGGAAACCTCCTTTACATTACATAAATGAACAATTCTTGGATGATAAAAATGACAAAACCTCTTCTATATATAGGATTCCATGGGGTCGCAATATAATCCTAGCCGACCTAACAATAATAATGTAAGGGCACAATAATAAAAATATTGGGGTTACAGGGGTACAAAAATAACAATAAGGGGGCTACAATAACAACAATAAGGAACTACACTAGTAATATAGGGACCTAACAAATTATCCCTTTTTATTGATATTACTCCTCCCCTTTTACCATATTATGGCTCCTTTTATTATATTTTTGATGCAAAGGTCATTCGAGTGCGACAAGGTAATTACATTTTTAATTTAATAACTTTTGCATTTATTTTGGTGAATTAGGGGGATTAAAGAGTTGTGTTGTTACTAATGATAATTAATTAGTTTAGGTCTTGTAACTCCCATAAGGATTTTGTAAACCACTTTGTTGCTTGACATACTTGTGGGCTTCTAGGAGAGAAACTATGACATGGGTTTTTCTCATGGATGGCTCATGATGCTTCCATGTTCATTGAATTTATTCCAACGTGGATAGGGTGAGCACTAACCTCTAGTCAAACTCATGGTCAAATTGTACCAAGAACAACACGTCCGATCAGGGAATCCATCAAGAGCAAGGATCAGGGATTTTCTTGTCTCATTCAATCTAAACATGGTCTATTCTCATCAAGCATATTACCAAACTATCCTTTATTTTCTTAATGTGATATATATTCAATGAGAACAATGCGTGGAATAAGAGAATCGATTAAGGTTCACTTATATGCCTTTCATAATGTATATAATCTATATAAACAACAATGTAATGCAACACACACGAGATAATATAATTGTTTTAATATGTGAATTATTATTTAAGTTTATCATTGATCCATCGATCATTAGGCAGGGGACAAAGATAATACGTCGATATGTATTGTTGAACCTTCCTCTTATTAATATATAGCCATAAAGTTGATGTTCTAAGTTGGTTAATGTATACTCTATTCATGGTATTGTAGCTTTCCCAAAAACATGAAGTTGGCTGGGAAGGCCCCTCAACTTGACCATTGTTGCTCTTATTTCCATTATGTAGCATAGATTGATTAGTACAACTAATTGTGATTTTCCTTCTTTAATTTTATGAGAAATGTGGATGTGGTTATTAAGTTTATTTTCCCTGCTTTTATTATTTAAATTTTATGTGTGTTCCTCCTTTTCAAAGAAGATGATTCTTCATTGAAGGTTGAACAATATATATTGCGTTTATCAATTTGTTTTAAGAACACTTGAACACTTAATAATGAAAGATTTACAACCCATGCCATCAAATAAAACTATGTATTATCAACCCAATGATAAACAATTTATTCGAGAAGCATTAGTAGTGAATTCATTTCCTTTTTGGTATTTGCTTATATGTTTCATTCAAAATTTAATATAATAACCTACATAAAAGAATAGGTCTCATTGAAGAAGTTGAAACAAGAATTGCTCCATAAAAAAGTATAAGAACACTCAGAAATGTTGTTTGAGTAAAAGACTATATTGTATCCAAATAATGAGATCTTTGTAGCATTTTTAGTCCTTATTTCAAGTAATTTGATTTTGAAAGTATGATCTTATGTTTGCGATAATAGATTAGAGTTTAAGAGTATTTTCTCATAGGCTAGATAGTCTATTTATGTCTTAAACCTTGCACATGTAGTGTTAGTATCTCGCAAGATTATGCCTCCATATTGATAATTTAATGTCTGGAATTTAAGCTAATTAAATTGACTAACAACATCCTCGCATTTTACCTAGGTTTTCTCTCATAAAGGTTTCCTAAAGCATATATTGTGTTCATTTTGGTTGGTGTGTGATTTCATTTTATTGTTCTTTATTTTCCACATTTTAACTATTGCATGCATAAGTAGAAAGCAATAATTAATAAACCTGGAATTAACCCTCATTGTTTAGATTTCAAACTATTTTTATCAGATTTGTTGTCATGAACTGTCCAGTGGAATATCCATGGTAATGTATGGATCATTGGTCACAAACCCTAACCCTAAAAAATATGAAAAAACTGAAGAGAGGTAGGATGACAGGGGAAAAATATGAAATTTTGATCCCTAGGATGTACATACACTTCCCATGAGGGAGATAGATGAGTACATGCTCCTTTGGTAAGAGAAACTAATGTGTGCATATTGCAATACTAAAGGAAATAAGTGTACATGCTCTATTATGGGAAAAAACTTCAAAAATTTCCTCAAAACCCTTTAAGAGTAGTCTATAATGCTAAAATTAAGGTAAACATAACAAAATATATTAAAGAACCTTAAGAAAAAACAAAAAACAACACAATAAACCCTAATGAGAAGAACTCAAGGAGTTCTCTACAATGAAGTGACTAGTTCTATTGTATATAAAATTATAATAGAGATAGGGTAGACTATTACTAAATTGAATTAAAATAAAAAGGTACTTCAATCTCTAATATTAACCTATAACTTATTTTCTATAACTACCAATTGGATATAAGGTGGACCGACCTAGTCTTGATAGTTGCTTAGAGATTAATCGCTTGATGTAGATCCTTACTCCACTTGTCCTCGGTCCACTTCAATTTTCAATGCCTTAACACATTAATACAAAACTTTCCTCAACCAAATAGATGATGAAAACAACATTGCAATAACTAACTTAACTAATTAATCAAGAAAGCTAGAACCATAACCAAACATTGAAAGAGATAAAAAATGAGCATTAACACATGATTTGGGGAGAGAAAGAAGATATATATTCCTTTTATAGAGTTATACCTAATTCATTGTTGGCACTTTCTATAACTATCATATAGATTCCTTCATCCCTAAGCCACTTATAAATGCTTCAAGAATCCATCCTTTTCCACTCAATAAGACAAGGAAAACTAAGAGGATTGAGATCTTAAACGCATAAAAAGGAGAAGATACCTAGAAAGTAGAAACTTTCCAATGGCTAAAGTTAATAAAACCACAAGGAAACAACAACCCCTGACTACTTAGACACCACTACACCACTTCTTAGCTCTTTAGTCCATGTAAACCTCTTTCTATGCCATATCAAAATGGTTGACATAGTTGCAATAGGTTTCAAAAGGTTGTGGAAATGGTTTTCTTGTAAACACCACCTAACAAAGCATGATTTTTGTGATTTTTTTAACCTACTTTTTTTTTGAGGTACATGTTTCTTTTGTGAGCCAAGAGGGTTGTGGATTTCCAAAGCAATTGTTTAAGCATACTACAAAGTGATTAATCCTAAGCCACTTAGCATTGCTTCAAGAATCCATCCTTTTCCACTCAATAAGATGAGGAAAACTAAGAGGATTGAGACCTTAAATGCATAAAAATGAGAAAATACTTAGAAAGTATAAACTTTCCAAGGGCTAAAGTTAATAAAACCACAAGGAAACAACAACCCCTAACTACTTAGACACCACTAGACCACTTCTTACCTCTTTAGTCCATGTAAACCTCTTTCTATGCCATATCAAAATGGTTGACATAGTTGCAATAGGTTTCAAAAGGTTGTGGAAATGGTTTTCTTGTAAACACCACCTAACAAAGCATGATTTTTGTGATTTTTTTAACCTGCTTTTTGAGGTACATGTTTCTTTTGTGAGCCAAGAGGGTTGTGGATTTCCAAAGCAATTGTTTAAGCATACTACAAAGTGATTAAAATCATCAAGAGGTGTGTTGGGTGGCCAATTAAGCATCTAGAACCATGAGGTGTCAAAATATGTTATGACCAGAACATAAGCAACATATTAAAGCATTGGAAAATGAATGTGAGACTCTTCATAATATTATAGCAAAAATGTCACAAGAAAAACAGTTTAGAATTTTAAATCAAATACTTTATGTGAATTTGAATTCTGAAAAATCATGAATCACTCGAAGCATCAATTACTAGATATAAAAATACTAATGATCAAATTTGATAAAACAACTGCAAAAATACATAAATAAATATACTCTTAACTTAGTTTACATGTCTTTTAAAATTATTAGGTTACAAACTTTTGCACAATATACATATCTACCCATTATTGTTATAATAAATAAATAAATATAATTCACTAATGTAGAAGTACCCAAAATGACCAAGTCTCTTTTCCCTATATTGTTGTTATCAACAATGCAATGATGAAACCCCTTGATTAAAAAGGTTTGTCAACATTATATTAAATATTGTGGGACCATGCTTCCTTTATGTTACCTTTTCATAGAGTGAAACAAAAAAACAAAAATGATTGCACGAAATAATGCACATGAATTTAAGTTAAAAATAATGCAGATTGTCTGAACCAACGTATCATTATATTGGCCGCATGTAAGATTATTACGCATTAGGTTTTTATTGACTCTATTACCAAAAATTTGTGTAGCAACAAACTATTTTAACTTCATATTTTAAATTTTATTATTATTTAATAATATTTAAATTTATTTTTTTCAAATATAATGAGTGCACATTATATTTTGTAATCATGATGTTAAGATAATATTATAATTAGTATTTGCTCATTAAAAAGCGCCGAAGGACACCAAAGGCGTGTCGTTCAACACCTGGGAGGTGAGAGGACAACACGTGAACAAGATGACAGCAGCATGGGTAAGTCAAGAATTGGACAGTGGGAGGTAGGATGCCTGCCAAGTGTCAAATTTTGACAGGGCAGAAGAGCGAATCTTGAGCGAATGTGGATCGCTGGGATTGACTGAAATGAACAGTGTTTCCCAGCCAAAACTAACAAAGAAAACACCTTCGATATAATTGTTAATTATAATAAATAAATAATATTTTATCATTTACAAAACTAAAAATAATCTATAAAACCAATTAAATCTTAGCATACGACAACCATTTGACAAATGTCTACTATTTACTTTTCAACACAGCCTCATACCTTCAATCCAAACATGGAGCTACTTCTCCACATCTCACCGTGAAAAAAATATATTAATAAGATTTTACTCCATGTTCGCAAATAAGCATGATGGTGTTAGCGTTCTTCCTTTGATAAAGTTTTATCGTGACTTTGCATTGTTTTGAATCATTATTTTGATTAATTTTATTTTAAATATATATATATATATATATATATATATATATATATATATATATATATATATATATATATATATTTTGAATATATTTTGTAATTTATGAATATTAATAATATTAAATTTTTTATTGATTAGTTTAAAATTATCTAATATTATTTTTAATAATTTCTGAAAATTAATAATATTAATGTTTTATTGATCCGTTTAAAACTATCCAAAATTAAAATAATTTGATGATTATTTATCTCATGTTTTTTTTTTTTCTAAATCTGACTAATTCTATTAATTATGAAAATACTAGTACAAAACTGCCAGGACTGCTGCTGTGAGAGCCAGACAGTCTGGGTAGATTAACTCTGCTATCCTTAAGAAGTCGGGGTCGCCCAGAGTGGGAAACCGACCCATTAGTCATCAATAGTTGGGCCGCCCATAGGAGGGAAACCGGCCAGAGACTTAAACAAAACATGTAGATATTTTAAAAAACAAAGCAAAAACCATCAGTATGCTCAACAAGTGAGCTTCTAAAACAGTTAATCATGATGAACCCGGCAATGATTGAGCCCAAGGAGTCAGCTCTTGTCCTCAGGGGACAGCGGTTCCTCTTCCACCCTGCAAGCGTATTCATTTCTTGTGCTGCTGTCTTCCTGTCCTTCCTGGCTGTCAGAATGCATGTTCTGGCGCTGAGCTTCAGTGCTAATCTCTGCGTGAGGGGAGGGAATGGGGCAAGGATCAGGAGCTGGGGGGTGAGCAGAGAGGGGAATTTCCTCCCGGAGGGAAACAGTGATGAGTGCAGTGATGATGGAATCATAAGAAGTGCAGTGGAAGCGAAGTTCCGCGTTCTGGGTGGTCTGCCGGATGGAGGAGCCACGAGCTCTGTAGAAAGAAGGAGAGGGCTGCCCGGGATGGGTGATATCATCTGAGGGAAGGGGCTGACAGGAAGGATTAGGACAATTCGTAGGGGGAGAGAGTCCGGGAGGCTCAGAGTGAGCATCAGGAATGTCAGAAGCATCTTGAATGGCTTGCGCCCTGCCACGCCCTCTGCCTACTAAGCTACCCCTACCTCTATTTCTTCGACGGCCATCACGTGATGAACGCGGGGGGGTGTTGTCACCTCCGTCCGAGGAGGAGCTAAGGTCAGAGTGGGGCAGAGGAGGAAGGCCAGAAGAGCGCCCTCGACTCACGCCTCGACGAGGCCTCATTCTTTGCCGTAGTCGGGGCATGGCATACAGCAAATGACGAAGACGAGGCTTGCCAGAAAGGGGTTCCGGAGAAGGGGTGAGGGCGGAGATGCTACCAGGGTGACACTGCCTATGCAGGTGGGCAGAAGAGCTGAAAGGGCGGTGACGAAGAGCCTGAGAGTTCAAATTAAGAATTGAGGAGGACGGAATACCTGTGAAGGTGGCTCTCGAGATGTCAGAAGAGTCAGAAGCTCCGCAGCAAGAACTGTTGGTGAAGTGAACGCCCGGCAATGTTTCCAGACAGGCCCAGACGCTGCATCTACGCCCTGTAGTCGTCTTGCAACTGGGAATTGCCGCACCAGGAGGGCATTCGCTTCTGAACGGGAGCAAAAATCGCGAATGGTTTCCGTCTGTCTGCCTCTCTTCCATCGTGACCGCCAAAACCAAATACACCGCCTTAAACCTGAGATTTAAGGGGCAGTTAATACCATTTTGCTGCATCCAAGGCACATTAATGACGCAGGGACTGTGCTCACGCGAGGCCATGTGGGCATGGCACTCATATGTCTTTGGGAGCTGCGTGGGTGCCAGAGGCCCTTTAATGCTTTCATTCAGCCGCATCCGGCAATTATTTATCTCATGTTAATAATAAATACTATATATAATTTTGATTAAATAAAAATATATGATAGCCACAAAAACGTTAATGATGTGTAAAATTCATATTGAAATTTTTCTATTGTCTTATCTTCGCTCAATAAGGAATATTTTAAAACTAGATAAATTTAACTATTTTTATTAATTTCTTAAATTTTAATAATTTTATGGAAAACAAATAATTTTGAATAAAACCTTTTGGTAAAATTTACATCAAAGTAAATTAAGTTGACGCATTTCTAATCAGCCAGTGTGGTTCATAATTAGGACAAGATGAGAAATCTGATCAGGGAACCCATTTATATAGATAAGGAAATCCAAAAAATAAAAGGAGATTTAGATCTTATGAACCAGCCTAGATCCATCTTAACTCTTGATCTACCAAACGTCGAAAGGGATAAAAATATGTTTTCATTCGAAAAGAGATTCGATCACTCTTGGTGCTTGGTAGATCTAGAGTTAAAATGGATATAACTAGTAAATATTTGTTTTAATTAACAAAATATAAATAATTACTTTTATTTATATTTTCGAAGAAATTTATTACAAAATTAATTAGCTCGTTGCAGTATTTATAATGAGCTTTATAACTTAGCTCGTTGTAGTATTTATATGAGTAACTTGCTCAAAAGCAAAATCAATCATGACAATCATACCGTGTATTGGAGCTTTATAACACAACTCATTATGACATTTATAATAGTATGCACATATACACAATTTCTCACTAACAAATAAAAGGATACGATGCCCATATCAACAACAAGGGCATCCAGAGGTTCACACCTCCACCCTCAAAGTAGTACTAGGATTGACTTCATTCCCAAGAAATCCAAAATCCATTGCCAAAGTCAAACTGCATCCAATGTCCAGCGCTACAATCTTACATTGTTGTCCTCTCAGTGAACAGTTATCAGCTCATTATTTCAGGGCACACTCCCAATGTGCACATGATTCCATCGAGTAATGCTAATGACCAAACCAAATCCATCCTTGATCTTCCCTTCTCTAATACACAACCCCTCAGGCAATTTGGTCACCTCTTCCGTGCATTCACTCACCTTCCAAGTTCCCCGACATCCCCTATCTCGGGTGATCCATCCCTTGGCAAGGCTTCCTCGCATTGGAATATACAAAAACCAAGGCATATACGTTCCTCAAAACCATCATACCGATCATAGCATGCTCATGGCAATCAATGGACACTATTGGGTACCAGTGTCCCACAATGGCCCTACTCCTCAAATGCTTTACCATCATACTGCTACTGTTTCAATTCCTTTTGTTGTTGCTGCTAATTCTTGCAATAGTTTCCACCATCCCAAACTGGGAATTACATGCTTCCTGTACCAATCACATAACTTCAATTAGATTAAAAAAAATTTGAAATAACTCCAAATCATACCTCATTGGTAGCCCATTAACAAGGTATACTTGTACTTTTGTTTACTTCCTCTCACACAAGATAAACAGGTTCTTTGATCAAATCATCATGTATAAACATATCACATTTGGTTACCTCAAAACACAATCGATTACATAAATTAAAATCATGAATCACATGAAATCACCATAAACCATAATCATAAATCACATGTAAGCATCATAAGTTATAATCACATATCACATGCATAATAAAACTGAAATAAAATACCAATACTTATCCTTCAACAGTCCTTACTTTTGCCTTTGTTCTTTCTGTACACACACTAGATCGTTTGCCACACCCAACAACCACTAAATGTATTTGCTTCTCTTCAATCATGTACACATACACACAGTGTACATCACAACATGTACATTCACATACAACATACAACACCATACAATTCATGCACCCACACTGATATACAATACATTCACGTACACTCGGTGTACAATACAACACAATACATACACCTACACCGACATACAACACATACACCTAAACCCGATGTATAATACAACACAACAAATACACCTACATCTGGTGTAGAACACAATGAATACACATGTCACGATACCACGACTATACCATGCACATACACAGTAACGGGTGCCCGTAACACAACATGTACAACATGCACACAACATCACATGTATACCAGTACCATATGCACACCATGTACACAATACCACATGTACACAACACTACTTACACAACGTGTGCACAACATCGCATGTACGCAGAACCACCTGCACAACGTGTACACAATGCCAATTGTACACCACACCACTTGTACAATGTGTACACAACACCACATGCATGACATGTACATGACACCACATGTACACAACGGCACATGCACACAACACCACATGTGCAACATGTACACAACACCACATGTACAAGCATGCACCCAACACCATATGTACATAGCACCATATGTACAACACATACACAACACCATATGTACATAGCACTGCATATACAACATGTACATAGCACCATACATACACAACAACGCATATCCAACATGCGCATAACACCATCTATACATAGCACTACATATGCAATATGCGCACAACACCATATATACAACAAACATACAACATCATGTGTGCACAATATTATATATGCAACTCTACACATCACCATAGGTACAATCATTGCACATACAACATGCACAACATATACACAACAATATCATTGTACATCCATTGACCACACATTGACCCCACAAGCAACCTTGCTTCTATTGTCTTTCCACGATCCGTGCTTATCCTAGCATACCGCAGATCACACTACTTTCACTTTGATGATGTACCCCTCAACATTACTTGTCCATAACATAAACATAGGCATAGTGCAAGCATATAATATAAATTCATGTTCACATGATACTGACCTCATAGATTTGTTGAGGCTACTCTGGCGCTTGATGCATGCCATTCATCTGCATAAGAAATCATTCCTCCACAAGAATGATCCTTGAAAAACCTATCACACGGTGACATATATACATATAAATATCAACATTAAACAATCATGATCCATGACGACCCTGTCAGATCCGACATATATATATATAATCATGATCACGTCACAATTTCTAGATACGATAAGGTCTAGGTTAAGATAACTTCCTTTATTTGTGCACAACATGCACAACATTGAGAATAACAATTCTCAACATAGCCAAGGCATCTAGCACCTGAGATCCATTTTCTTTACTCTTTTTTTCTGTTGTCTTTCTCGTGTTTGTATTGCCACCGTCCATTTACCGCAATGGGTCCCAACCAGTCTAACCGACTTTCCTATTCTTACTTTCCATTGCGCTTACTCATGCACCGAGCTTCACCCATGTCTTACATTACCTGTTGAGTACCACAAAGATATCCCTAAGCTCTATTAACTTTCCTCTTTCCCAATAAATTCCCAAGGCTCTCAAAACATAAAAGGCAAGAACAAGAACAAACAAGAAGAAGACCATGAAAACCAAAAGCAATACGACACCGCAACAAAGTGGCATGATCATGCACTAGATGCAGTCAAGACCGCAAATCAAGTGCAACAAACAAAAAAATACCAAAAGCACAAGACTAGCAACAAACACCATGACTCAAAACCCCATGAATCCCAAACACATCCAAAGGGAAGCTCAAACTAAGCCTTCATCAATATTTCATGGTTGTCTCTCTTGCCATACAATCCCCTGCATCATATCTCCATAAACACATAATTGTCAGCACATAAATAAACATAACAACAAGCTAGTTATCTTACCGTGTTGTGCCAATCACGCTGCCTTGTAAGTAAACACAGACATGTGAGTCATATATATCAACATCAAGACAACATATCTATCAATTCGAAATCAACATTTATCAAGACTAATAACCATGTCATAATCAACTAGTAGTCAAAATCACAATACTACAACTATCAACTACTTATACTCAAGCACACATCAACTATCTCAACACATACGTGTTAGCGCAACCATCTTAAAGCAAGATCATTCCTTCATGCAATATTACAAACACATACTCATATCGTGTATTTAATTAAAAACATATAAACAAATATAAATGTATCACGTTAAATCAATCAACTAGATGACGTAATAGACACTAAATCACTCGAACACCAATTAGACGACATAATCAAACATTCAAGTACAAAGTAGATGACATAATCAAGCTCATACCTTAATGTATCTGAGGGGATGTTATCTTGTATGCACAATCAATTTAGATTAGCATGATATAACTTCACAACGTATCAACCCAATCATAAATAAGGTCACGATATCCATAACAATATATAGCTAACATGTTCACATCATAAACTCGTAGGAAAATGTCATTCATGCATACAATCACATATGCACAGTCAGAGTAGACATAATTCAACACACTATTATAATTAGGTCGACTCATGCCTCAATGTCATAACCATAACCATCTGCATGGGCCAGTCCAAATTAGCATAATTTGTATAACATCGAGATGTTAATGAAATAAACCTAATCATCAAGTTACTAGCATGTAAAAACAACAACCTATATATCATGCTCATCAACATGTAACCTAATCATCAAGCTAACTATCATACAAAAACAACAAGTTAACTTATAACATGCTTATCAACAACATATAAGTTAACATAAAACAACAATAGGAATGCAGACCACCACAAGTTGTTATCATTAATGACTTTCCAACACAGGTGCATATAACCGTACTACTCAACTAGAATCTATGTTTTATGTAACCATAACATAAATAGAATGAAAGGAGTATTCATAACCATAATTCATATAACAATCCTTAATCTACATACCTCCATGCCCAACATGCAAACTTGCATGACGACATGCTCTTGCCTCGAGGTCCAATCCTACAACTTCACTTTAATGATCTGCATCTCCTGCACTATCTTAGCAAACACATTAGCATCATAACATACCATTATCATCATGATGACATAATTGCATACAATGACCTCATGATGCATGACAATATCAACCATGCCAACTTACATGGGCAATACATAAGTGAGAACAACACATAACTAGTCATACACTCATGACAACATGGTGACAACAACACCATTAGTCCTTCCATGGCAACACCATTTCCACCATGGCCAACACAACACGGATGCAACAAGCACGTATAGACCATAGGCATACTACACACACATGAAACCAACATAAATGCATGATTAACACACTACCCATCCAGTCCGAGAGTCGAACCATGCTCTGATACCACTATGTGGTATCAAATATGAACCAAAGAGAATAGGAACTAGACACCGACATGCATAAAAAATGCATATACAACCATGATCAACATCATTCAAATGCAACAAGCACAAATAGAAAATAAACAAGAGGAACACATATGCAATCGATATGAATGCACTATCAACACACACAACCTAAGGAGAGCGCAACTTGGCTCTTATACCACTCTGTAACACTCTTCCCACATCTACCCGAGTAACTGACCAACCAAGGTAAACATATTATGAGAGGTTACTAATATATGATTCAAGCTCCTAGATGACCTTAAGGAAGTGGAATTGACGTAAACACGACAAACGCACCTAACACAACATCAAC
Organism: Pinus albicaulis; assembly: GCA_034641835.2. Taxonomy (NCBI): domain Eukaryota; kingdom Viridiplantae; phylum Streptophyta; class Pinopsida; order Pinales; family Pinaceae; genus Pinus; species Pinus albicaulis. The sequence goes on along the minus strand of CM076576.1, from coordinate 906,339,349 downwards.
AACATCTCCAGGAGGTAAACCACCCTCATAGAACCCTAAAACTTGAAGAGGGACTAAAATTTGAACTTATTGAGCCTTATCCACGGGCATATGAGGGCAAGGGAGCAGCTATAGACCCTTAGCCGCGGGCTAGCCTTCGCAAGGTAGCGGCTAGGGCCCCAAACAGTGAATTTTGTGCCTACAACTCTAGGATTTGTGCCACATTTTTACCCCTCGAGCCCATGCCACTGCTCAAAACTTCCCATAACTTCAGGAGAGGATAAATAACATTAAAAAAAATACGTGGAAGCAATCATATCATCAGAAACTCATCTGACCCCACCCAACCATGACAAGCATTTCATCAAACATGTCACAACCATTGCATCTACATGTGTAAACAACAAAATTAAACATAGGGGTCTAATACTTAGCCGAGAATCTCTAAGAAGCATTTCTCCCTTAGATCATAAGCTGCAATACAATCTATTTGACCATAGATACATTGTATATTCATTTATAGGCAAAAACATAGGTAGATCCATTCATCTTCACTGATAAAATACATGCTTATAAATGCTTATAAAGAGCCTTTGTGTGGTTTTCATGGCTTTTGGCTTGACAATTAACAAACCACACTATGTACTATAGAGTTAGACAAAGTGCTAACATTAGAAGAGTTTGTGTCTTCATGTTCATGTGTGACTAGCAAGTTATATACTAGATATGATTATAGAGAGAAAGATGAATCATTGAAGTGCCATGGTTGATGAGTGTAGTAGCTATGCATGCCATAGGATAGTGGTCAAACAGTAATAGTTGTAAGTTCACTACAAAATTACAAAATTGTACTCTTTAAGCTTCATGGATGAATAAGACAATATCCAAAATTGTTTTTATGCGAGAGGGGGTCTTCCATTATCATTGTTTGCGTCCATTAATGCAATGCTATCTAGTTATTATGCCGAAAGGAGTTTTCTTAGCTAACTTGGGGTGGGCAAACATTGTTCACCCCAGCCAATAGGGGAGCTTGAATGTCATCCTTCCAACCAATGAAATTTTGCCATGTGTTTGTTCCTTTAACCAATGGAAATTTGTTTGTCGCTTGTTTTTGAAGCTCTCTACTACTGACGACTTCCCATGCAAATGTATTCCACATGTCCTTCTTCGTCCTTATCATTCCTCTTCTCGTTGATGTTCAAAATGGTTAATTTAACTTTCCAACTTGGAAACGTTACGATAAGTACTATATGGTCGGTGATTTTATCTATTGATTGACTATATATACTGGCAATCGCACGACACACAACCTTTCATCCGAGCTTGTCTGGGATTTTTGGATCTGAAAAACACCCGTGTACATGCTTTCTTTATCATTCAAGAACATTGGAAACATAATGTAGCACACAACCTTTCGTTTGATCTTATTTGGGATTGTTTGGATCTGAAAAGCACCATGTACATGTTTTCTTTATCATTCAAGAACGTTGGAAACAAAATGTAGTAATTAATAATTTGCAATGCTCTAAACAATGTTTAAAGCAAGCTTCTGACTATGTTTTACATATTATATTTATATTTTTCTGCTGTCCCTTGCCTCCTGAAAGTGTGTACATATCTCGATATCAACTAGTTGTGTTTCACTTTGCATTAGCATTTTGTTTCAAATTTAAACATGCTTACTAGTAGAACAATGATAGATAAGAATTACTAATTTGTAACACAACCATAACCATATCAATTTCAATGTAGTTGGACCATTGCTGAGAATTTTATTATAAAATGGATTTATTTATTTATTTTCTTTATAGGATTTCGTTTTTATAAGCTAATTCGTTACTAATTTGTAACACAACCATAACCATATCAATTTCAATGTAGTTGGACCATTGCTGAGAATTTTATTATAAAATGGATTTATTTATTTATTTTCTTTATAGGATTTCGTTTTTATAAGCTAATTCGTAAACAAGCTCAGTTATGGACATTATTAATTGTTATTTAACTGACTAATTACAAAGTATGTGTGTTATGTCATTATATTTTTGTTTTGTAAGCTTGGTAGTACTCTTTTTTCCATTAATTTAACAAGAAGTTACAAGCAGTTTGAAAGATAGTTAGGTGGCCTCAATTTTCCCTATGGGAAACCAAGTCTATTGGCCACCTAACGACATGGTATTCCATCCAAAAATAATAAGTTTTAAGTCTTTCTAACCACACAATATATCACTATCTGTCTATGCATATTCTGCCATCTACTTGCCTTATGGCATAATTGTCTAGAGATTGAAACGTAAAAGTTATCCGCATACTAGTAAACAACATCAAAAACTTCAGAAAAAAACATCATAATAACTAGTATTCTTCCTTAGCTGAAGCAAATTCCACCGGTGTCAGGTCTTTTGCAGTGGATATTAGGAGTTATGTTGGAGAGAGAATGTAGGGTAAGTGGTTTTCTATGCACCAGAGGCTCCCATCCCGCTTCTACATTTGGAACTAGAGTTTATGGAATTCTTGTTTGTAGTTCGGAAAATCTTGTATGGCGATGGGCACGCTCATAGAAATCAATACCAGGGCCTTGCCCAGAATCCCTTTCACAGACTAGTAAAGAAATAATGTATGTTTAAACTGTGTTACGCGGCCTCGAGTATGCCCAGGATCGGGCACCAAGATCCACCAATCATCAACATCAATTTCCATTGAACCTACTAGACGGTTCAAGTTCGCCTCCCATTCCTCAATAAATTGTCTTATTTCCTTAGCTGTGTTTTTGTGATAGGCTTCTACAACGTCGTTGATTATGCTCACGATGGGATTTTTGCTTCTCGGATTGCCACGGGGTGAATGGAATGGCCCTCTGCCTACATGCCTTTGTTCTTCTTGCCACGGCCCCTTGGGGCCGAGGTTCGGGTTCGAGCTGCCACTCGAGCCATGGTTGTCGTTTTACGAACTGAGGATAAATTATATAGTTGAGTACTCGCAGGTGGTATACCAATCCCGCAACAACCTAACTTTTGATTCCTGTTAACAACCTATCCACCTATCCAGAGACCAACAACCAACCATAAAACCATAATAGGGGTCTTAACGACCTTCCTTTCTTTGCAAAATATTTTAATAGTGTTCCCCGAGACAGGCAGAGGTTTCATCATCTTACACTGAGACCAATAATCAAACACGAGACTGTCACTGTAAACCCTATGCGGATGGAGACCACCATGATTTGCATTTTTAAGAGATAGACTGGACACAGGCTGACTCACATGGAAAGGGCTCAACATTTTGCTCCCATTGGGCTTCCAGGGTGTCACGATAACAACATAGTCCCCCCATCCCAACTTGCACAACACCAACCCATCCAGACTCAACTTAGAATTCCAACATCCATGAGACCGAGACTTCACTAGGCTACCCCAAAACCAAACCTGGTATGGCTTGGGTAGAGACGAAGCCTTGGTATCTATTACCGCGAGGAAGCCCTAAATTAATCCTCTTCGGGACAACGATATGCCAAACAAAACTGAAGCAGGCGCATGACCACCCATATTAGTAGAATTAATCCACCAGACAGACACATGCATTTCCAAAATAGGACGCAGACCCTCTAATCCCCACGACATCGGACCAGGCCGACCCATTTCCTTTACCCAAAAGACTCTCTTCATGGAGAACAAGGAGAAGTAGTAGACTACATACCATATTTCCAGCACCAAGGAGGGTTGAGGGCACACCAAAGCCGATCTTTCCCTGCAACAGCTAACACTGCTCACCAACTCCCTTTGAGCGAGGACCATAGGCTCACCACCGAAACGTTGCATGCAAACCAACATATGCCTACACATTGAATGGTTCCTCCTGCCATCACCCACAGTGATATTATCTTCCGTCATGCATGAAGTGACCCTGCCAGCCTTGCCACGCTTGTGGAAAGTGGTGGGTTTGTCCTTCGAGGCACCCCACATTAATTAGGTTGAATGCGCCACGGATCCCATACACACCCCGATCGGGGAATGTCATTATATGTTTTTATTTAAATGTTTTTTAACAAATAAAAAACAATATGTAATGGTGTGTAAATCGTATTTGATTTAAGTTAGTTTATAAATATATTGACAATTTTAGTTCCAACGAACCTTACCTATTTCCTTTGTTTTAATTATACTGAAAGGCGTTTTCTCTATGGTAATGGCTCAGAAAACACTGTTCAACCCAACTAATCTCCTCACTATATTTTCATCATTCTCTCTTATAAAAATTCAACGAGTAGAAAAAATGTTTGTTTTTTTATCATGAGTCCCTTCCTTCGGTACAGTCTTATTTGCAAACAATGATCATGACCCCATTAAGCTCAGTGCCATCTCTATCGAGTACTTTGAACTGGTGAAAAACAATAATTGCATTATCACTCCGCCAACGACTTCCCCTACGCCTCCCATTCCAGAGATTATACCCGTGAACAATTAAGCAAGTGGACATGTGGTACTAAGCGTGGGTTCTCTCGTTAAATCTAGTGTTATTCAAAGCAAATTCAAGCGTTTCTTTCGTTAAATCTCTCATTAAATTTGGTGAACATATCAAATTCAAGCATTTTTAAGAATATATTGTATTATAATCCATGTAGTGCCGATGAATGCGTGTTTCACATATTTAGAGAACAAATAAGTAAGTGGACATGTGCTCCCATAACGTTTTCATTGGACAAATTTGGCAACATAGTCAAGTTGATATGACAAATGCTTTGATATTATATGGTGAAGATATTGCTATTTTAAATTAAATTATTATGAGATATTCTACTCTTAAAAATAATTTAATTTTTAAGATCATTGTCCAGCGTTTTGGTTTAGTGATTTGATTAATACTTTTTCTCTTTTCATTTTTTGGTTTGGAATATATGACCTCATATACAATTAGGTTTGGTTTGGAATATATGACCTCATATACAATTAGGTTTATTTAAAAAAATTAAAATGCAAAATATTATATAGTTTATAAGTAGTGTAAAAAGTGTTATTTAAATTTTATGTGAATTTTTGTGATTATATTTTATAGTTAATTTTTCTTTATATTTAATATAAATTATTTGAAATTGTAAATTTGAGATTGATCAAAATATATGACCTTTCATATATATAAATTAGGTTTATTTAAAAATATATATAATAGATATGGGTTGAAATTATAAGTTTGAGATGGATTGGAATATATAACCCCATATATATAAGTTTATTTAAAAAAATTAAAATACAAATTATTATGTAATTTATAAGTAGTGTAAAAAGTGCAGTTTACTTTTTATGTTTTGAGTTTTTTATGGTTTGTTTTTTATTTTTTTACATTTAATATATATTTTTTGAAATTATATATATATCTTCCAAGGATATTGGGGAGTTTATGGGGCATCGAGCAGTAATATTTTTGGAGGTATGGATTATAGAATCCCAATTTTCACACAATTTGAAACCATCTTTGATATGCAATGTCTTTTGTAGTCGGGTTATCTGATCCAGATAAGAAAAATATATTATATTGTGCAGTTATTGATCAAAGATCTTTAGCTTCGAGACAGAATAAAGAATTACATGCAAAATTTCATCCTAACCATGAAACTTAAAAGGCACGAAACAAGAAGAGAGAAGCACATAAAATCATGCAAAGAAGACAAGAACTTGATAACGGAGTTCATCCAAGAGGGACTACATCTTTGGGCCCTGCTCAATCGATGGGGAGACCCTCTTTCACTAAGTGGCAAATAAAATGAAAGTACAAGCATCAATGTAAAATTACACCCTTATACCTCCAATCTGCAAACTAGCCGAAAAATGGAGACCTCTGTTGCAGAAACAGATAGCACCATCAGAATCTTGTCGCCGAGAGGTGTAGGATTCATATAATTTTTGTCCAATTTGGACACTGGGAAAATTTGCCCCCTTTGAAAGTTGAGCTCAAGTCATGGTTCCACCTGCCCCTGGAAAGGTTCAGGGTTCCTCGAGTCGCTCCTGGTCTGCCTTGGCGTATTAGTGAAAGTTGAGCTTATATACAAAATGGCCGAGCGGGCATCCCAAGGGAAGCCGTTGGCACGATGGTTGTGATCCATAATGGTAGGGAGGAGGTCAGGCAGTCAAACCCTGCCCCCTCCCGCAATAGTAAAATATTGTTTTAAAAACAAAAGTTTGTATTTTTTTTGTTGGGGGGGGGGGTGAGGGGGGGGCGGGGCGGTGGGGGGGGGGGGGGCTGCGCAGACCCACATCGGTCGGCCCGCCCACCAATCCTCTGCCACATATCTTTGGTAACAGGTAGGGGCGGCGGGGTTGACAGCCCGCACCCCTCCCTTCTAATGTATGATGGTTATAATGGTTGGGGGCAGCGAGGGCATGGTCGTCGACCCCACTATTTTAATATTATATTTGTTATGTGGTATAGGTAGGCGCGGGGGTCATGGCCTGCCCCTATTTTTTATAATGTTTTTGTTTTTATAACTATAATGAGCCTTTTTAAAGCTTCTCGATTTTGACTCGAAGGAGACGATCCAACAATTTTTCCCGGAATCCAGATAAAGCCGGCTGGAATTTGGCCACCAGAATTCTGTGAAATTGTGTCCTCCTTAACTTGCCATGTCATCTAGTCAACCTTAAAACTTTGACTGCTTCTAACTTCTCCATACGGACTCGGAATTGAGTGTTGTCTGCGTCGTTGGAATTAGGAAGACAAGATCTTCAACTTGACACTGTGTAATATTCCTAATTTGCGACAGCAAATTGGAATATTCTATTTTGTTTATTTTGCCACCTATAGTTTGTAAGTAAATAAAAAGTGAGTAAAGAGGGTTTAAACTCACTTAAATGAAATAAGACATCCACCTAGTAGCACAACGTTGTGACTTAAGTGAGAGTCAAGGGGGGACCCAACACCACGTGGAGGAGGGGGCCTATGTACACTCTAGAAGTTTCTCCAAGCTTCTGCGCAGATAAGGATGAGAATGTGGATAAGGATGAGGATGTGGAGGAGGGAGAGAGGCTACATTGGGTTTTGGAGGGAAACCAACACTATAAAAGATGGAGGAGCCTCCTCATTTGATGGATGCTTGGATTCTTGGATTATTGATTATTGAGTGAGACATTTGTCTTTCTTTGGCACGTTGGCTGTTTAGCCTGTCTGCTGCACTGTTTAGTGCACCGAGTGTCTCCGTGCGGAGATCTCACCCTTAGCCCCGAGGGACTTCGAGTGCCTGCTCGGGCAAGGTTACTTTCTCAGCATCATCCTCCAGGACAACGTTATTGTTGTAGCAGCATAATACTGTGTTGTAGAGTGTTGCCGTGGTGACTTTACGACACCACTTCCTTCTCTTGTTTTTCAAAGGGAGAGTCTTTATTTCCTTTGGAGGATATTAAAGCTGATTTGCAGATCTTGGCACTTGGCCAAAGTGTTTATTTCCACTACTACGCAATCCCTCTCAGTTTCTGCGTTATCTTCATGGTGTATTTGCAGTGAGGGTTTGCCGGTTGATTTGAGGGGAAGATCTCAAGTGTAAGGATAAGCCTTCCACTTTGGAGATCTATTGGAGGAGGTCTATTTCAGTTTCTTATCATCTTCAGCCTTCTCTATTTGGTTTCAGTTTGGAGTTGCAGTAGCTGCCCAGCAACTCCGGCATTTTTGTCGTATTGTGCATTTCAGCCAATCCCTTGGAGGATTGAGATATTTTTGCTTATAAAAGTTAGAGCTTTGCTCCCCTATTGTATTTGGGCCATCGATTGTCATATCCATGTGTTGACATTATTTTGGAGTAGCATTTTATCTTAGACTGCGTTTTTCATAGCCCGGGTTTGTGCAGTAATAGCAGTACTTTTCATGTTTATGTACATGTGTTGTGGAGGCTTGCATTTCTTCTCTTGAGAGGTTGTTTCCTCAAGATTTGTACTCTCTTCTGCTGCTATACATTATTATTGGCTATATATGCATCTTCTGTCTCACAGCTACTGCAGAAAACGCTGTAGGGTTTCTGGATTATTTTCTTGTCTTGCGGCACCTCTATCTTGAGGGGTTTTCTATATAAAATTGTTGTTTAACCTTGCTGAAAGCCTATGCCTTATACTCAAACTCATTCTATGATTATCCATAGTGTTATACATCATATTCCTTTAGAAAATACGCTGCCCTTGCTTCAGAAAATTTCTGCATATTCAAAGTCTTGGGAAATCAGGGTTTTTATTGACTAGTCGGGAAGGAGGAACTGTTTAATATAGCAAAACGCCTTTGTTTGATCTGAAATTTGACATGGACGTCCCTATTGACCTATTATAACATATTATAGAACCTTGACCCATAATTATACGCATATTTCCTTATTCACTCATTTTAGGGCCAAAATCCTCATTTTTCCCCACCTTTTTGCCCTTAAAAGCTGAGTAAAGGTTGCTGCTACTATTTATTTTGGTTTCTGAACATTTTCAGAGATATTATATGATAGCTGAAGCCCTCATACCTGAGGAATGCGTTTTTCAGGCATGATCTACTGAAGAATCCATTATTGGGAATATTACAGTGGTATCAAAGCATAGTTCTAGCTCAGCCTGTGGAGCTAGTTATCTATGGAAAATATGAGGATCTCACAAAATCGTGGTCATGTACCCTTTGGAGATTATTTTCGAGAATGGAAGTCCATGGGGGAAGACTTCAAAGCAGCTTTGCCCTTCAAAGATTACTGTCAGCTCAGACAGGATGAAGGAGGAAGGTACAGTGGAAACAGTGGGATTTCTAGCATGCAGAGTTCAGAGTTGCAGCATACTACTGGAAGATCACCTCTTCCCATGCATGAGGGATCCACTAGTCCCTGTGAGTCTAAGCCCAAGAAGACTGGAACGGTGAAAAAGGAGAGTTTATTTTTTTTCAAATCCAGAAAAGATGCATCCCCTGTTGAGGAGGTCAAGAAGATTAAAGAAAGAGAAGAGGAAGTACCATGCGCTTCCAATTCTCATCAAGAAGAAGAGATCACATCACCTCTTGAGGAGGCTTGTGAAAACACTATCACACTCATGGAGGAGCAGCCACACGCATCAACAGTTGGGGCAGCCAACACTTGTGAGGAAGGAACTCTTGTATCCCTGCAAGAAGTTCCAAATGCAGATCAAGAGCAGCTTGGTTGCACTGCGCTATGCAACATGGATGAAGGGGAGGTCTCAAGGAGAGATCTCATTGGAGATGCACTTCGACACACTATGGGATGCGATGCTTTTCTTCCCTTCTCACGAGAGCAGATAGAAGATGGAGGACATCTTAGGATGGATAACATCTCTCATGCTTGTGTTGGACATCCCTTGAGCCATACACATCATGATGGGAGGTTTTTGCCTACCACCTATTTGATTCTTGATAAGGTCTCATTGATCCTTGAGAAGTTTATATTTCAAAATCCCATGAAGTGCAAAATTAGTAATTTGATTTGGGAGGATGGTAGCCCTCATGGGAGGAGTACCAGGATGAGGAGAAGAAGGAGGCATCCACAAGTGATTGAGTGGATGGGGATGATGAGCAAGGAGCTAGGAGGCTACTTGCAAATCTGTGATACCAGGCAGCAGGAGGCTTGGCTGCGCTGGTTACTCTTGAAAGAGTTTGGCCATCACTTGGCAAACACTCTTCCTAAGAGTCAGAGGATGAAGGAAAGATGGCGGGATACTTGCATCATTGAGCAGCATAGAGTATGGATGCATGGTGTTGATATGATACTCATATCATTCATTATGTCTTCATCACATGGTTGGTATGATGGAGGTATGGGGAGGCAACACAATGTCTTGTTGCTTGGTTTGTTTCTGGGAGAGCAAGGGCAAATTTTCTCTCACACTTTGTATGATGTTGCAGGAGGAGGAGATGGCACTATCTCCTTGGTCTTTGATGATGATTGGGAAGCACTTCCATCTTGGGAGGTATTCCATATTTTTTGCAGCATTATTAGAGGAGTCTTTGACAAGAAGCATGTTAAAGAACAGAGCTTTGTATTGACAGGAGCTTACTTGCATGAGCTCACAGCGTTGTCACCTTGGAGCAGAGATTTATGGATGAAGTGTGCCCAGCAGAGATATGGTGGACCTATAACCCATAGGTCCCAGGATCACTTCATATTTGTTGCACTTAGAGGAGGTAATGATGATAGAGACATTTATCACTATGGCATATTCTTCTTAACTTGGATTTCCAAGCATAAGGAGGATTATCTTCTTGTAGCACATGGTTCATTCTTCTTCATAGCATGCCAAAATACTATGGAGGACTCATTTATGGATCCATGTACCATCTTACTTCCAGCATATGGTGAGGAGTTTGTCTATACATTCATTGATTTGCACACTCTTGCCATTCCTATGCAGTGCATTGCTTCACAAGGGGGCAAGCTTGTCATATTGCTCCATGAGTTTTATTGGGCCAACCGACATGATGGAGGCAACCATCTCTTTTGTGGCTTTGGGAAAATGTTTTATCACCTCATGTATGTTCATTTGCAGCACTATATCATGTATCATATGAAGACATGCATGGTTAACATAAACATTTTGCCTTGTACTCTTATCAAGCAACAACTTGTAAAACTGCGCTGTACTTGTTGGGGAAGCTGTTGGTACCTCTTTTCACACATGTAACCTTCAGCGTTTCCTTTATTTTGCTGCTGATCATGTCTCCATTTGCTGATATAGATCAGATTTGTATGGGAGGCTTGATTACGAGGGAGACACATGAGTTGGATGTATCTTTGAGTGGGAAGAATTCTCACATTCTCTGCACTACATGTTCTAATGGGAGCATGGGAGGAGGCATGGCCACCACTACTACATATGTGTTCTCTTTTGAGGTGGGCCATGAGATTGATATTCATCCATTGTACAACCATGGGCAAGTGTTTGGTCTTATGTTGTTGTCATATTCAGCTATTTACTATCCATTAGTAGATGTGATGAATCTTGTACATTGCTTGCCATGTAATTTTCTGAAGTTGCAGTGGATGAGACTACGTTGTATCCTTGTGAGAGATTGTTTGCATTATGTATCCTCATGTAACACCTTCAGCGAACATCTCATTAGGATGATCCATGATGCACATGTCCTATTCTTCATGGATGAATTGTTTTGGGCCAGCCTGTTCTTCATTGTTGGAGGAACCTTCTTCGGAGGATTGTTCTTCACTTTGCCATTGGAGGGCAATGATTTTGCAGCCCAAGATCAGCATACACTCTACACTTGTCATGAGTGGAGAGAAGGACAGCATGGGGTAAGCTATGATGCTTGCCAAGATCAGATTTTCAGCCCACCTTCATTACCGGAGCTTGAGGTGGAAGGATATTTTCAGGAGTTGCCTTGTCGAGAGGTGGCTCATTTTGTTTGGATGATTGCTTGGGGATGGAGGATCCACATGAGAGAGATGTTCCTCACTTCATGCCTTGAGTGGAGAGAGGTGATGAGCTGGTACACAGTCGATGGGACGGCTTACACCATGACAGATATAGCACAGCGAGAGTCATGGTCTTCATCAGTCATAGCCAGAGGCAGTGCGTAGTCTGAGCCATGGGACTTGGGCTATTATTGGCCATGGTGGCAATGGGATCCAGGAGGATTGTTGGTTGGCTGGTACCGTGAGAGATCGGTTTGGGACCCTGGCATTGAGAGATCCGTTCATATCAGGATGATGCAGAGTACCGGGGAGATTCAGTGGCGCATCTGGGACCCAGGCATATTTTGCAGTATCGGTGGAGAGCATCCGCTAGGAGGAGACCAGTTCAGGCAGTTGCTTGAGGGCAAGCAACATTTTGCCGGGGGGGACTGTAATATTCCTAATTTGCGACAACAAATTGGAATATTCTATTTTGTTTATTTTGCCACCTATAGTTTGTAAGTAAATAAAAAGTGAGTAAAGAGGGTCTAAACTCACTTAAATGAAATAAGACATCCACCTAGTAGCACAACGTTGTGACTTAAGTGGGAGTCAAGAGGGGACCCAACACCACGTGGAGGAGGGGGACTATGGACACTCTAGAAGTTTCTCCAAGCTTCTGCGCAGATAAGGATGAGAATGTGGATAAGGATGAGGATGTGGAGGAGAGAGAGAGAGGATACATTTGGTTTTGGAGGGAAACCAACACTATAAAAGATGGAGGAGCCTCCTCATTTGGGGCATGCTTGGATTCTTGG